>LPNX010453789.1:218765-271965 GCA_001517045.1 Pseudotsuga menziesii
CGTTGAATCGGCGAGCTATGATATCGCTAGCTCCTCCCATTAGAATAGTATCATCGACGAACTGAGAGTGGTTTATATCTCTGACTCCTCTTGCCAGCTTAATGCCTAGCAGCTCCTGCTCTAGTCTGGCTTGTTCCATTTGAAAGCTGAGAACCGAGGCCTGGATGGCGTAGAGTAGGGGGGAGAGCGGGCAACCTTGCCTCAGGCCTCTCGAAGCTTAGAAAAAGGGGGCAGCTCTCCCGTTAACTAGAGGGGCAATCCAAGGTTTGCTGATACAAGCCTTGACCCAGGAGATAAACTTGGGATCAAAGCCGAATCTCAGCATTACCTGGAGGAGGAAGGGGTGGCTAACTCTATCAAAATCATTCGCCAGGTCTAATTTTACTGCCATTCCTTTGTCTCCATTCTTCAGGCTAGAATGGATGGCTTCCTGCACTAAAGTGATATTCTCCAATATTTTCCGTCCTTTGATGAATCCACCCTGATTCTCCGGAATAATGGCTGGCAGGATGTGCTTTAGTCTTGAGGCCATGAGCTTAGTAATAATTTTATACCCTATATTACACAAAGAGATTGGTCTGAACCTGTCAAAAGTCTTGGCGTCTTTCTCCTTTGGAATGAGGGCCAGGAAGGCTGAATTCGTGCTTCCTCCAATCTTATTGCAGCTCTGAGACTTTCTGATCATTCTCAGTAGATCTTTTTTCACTATGTCCCAGCAGAGAGTTACAAAATTCACATTGTACCCATCTGGCCCTGGGGACCTATCCTCCTCCACGCTGTCAACTATTTCTTTGACTCCTTCCAACGTGATAGCCTGGGTCAATCGATCATTATTTCTGCGCGTTATGGAAGTGGGGACAAGGCTCAGCGATTGGGCATCGCTGGTGACAGGCTGTTCTTTGAACAGCTCGCTGAAATAGTTTGTGGCTTCAATTTTTATTTCTTCAAATTGATTGATAATCTTATCATTGACTTGGATCTCTCGGACATTGTTCTGGTTTTTCCTGACCTCTGTCAATTTGTGGAAATAGCTTGAATTTCTGTCACCCTCCTTTAACCATTTGCATCTGGACTTGAGGCGCCACCACTCAGCCTCCTCTCTACACGCCTTGTGAAGGTTCATCTGCAGCGATGTCTCTTTCTGGATGTCCATTTGGGTCACGTCTTTGTCTTCCATCTCTGCCTGGTGCGTCTCCAGCCTGAAAATTAAAATAGAGTTTTATTTGTCATTAAAAAAAACTAAAAAACCTGAACAATGGGTTTGAGTCATTCAACTCGCACTACAACACAAAATGCACCTTGTAAATTAATAAGGTGCACTGTGCATGATGCATTTTCAATGTGTAGTGCACCGTATGCACGATACACTATACATTTCATAACGCACCACCCAAATTTTAGAATAATTTTTCACATCAACGATAATCGATGTGTTTCAAAAACAATAGCTCATTGTTAGCGATATGGTATAATATTGTAACACATCGACACTGGTAAATACATAGAGCATCGTTTTATAGTGCTTGAAATATTTTTAGATGCACCGCCACACTAAATTTCAAAGAAAAATGTTCACCACATTAACAGGTGCACTTTATTAGCTAGTACACACTAATGATTTGATGTGCTTACATTTAATAGGCGCACCATGATGTCGATAAAAAAATAATCATAAAACTCAGAAAGTGCTCCTCCTCCTATGGTGCGCTCTAAAAATAATTGAGCACGCGATGACGTGTCCACACTGCACCGATGCTTCCTATTGATGGAACCACCATTTTGAGTATTTATAAAATATCATCGACACACTTCAGTATAACACGCGCATCGATACTGGAAAACAAAACCATTTTGCAGTGCTTGAGATATTTTTAGATGCATCTCCACTCTAAAATATAAAAAATAAAAAAATATTCACCACATTAATCGGTGTGCTTTGTTAACAAGTATCAACTAATGGGTTGGTGAACTTACATTTAACAGGACCCGCCATGATTCCAGTAAAAATTAATTATAAATCTTAGCAAGAGTTGTTGGTACTATGATGCGCTCAAAAAATGTTTGAGCATCATTTATGGTGTGCCGATGTGTCCACATTGCACAACTGCTTCCTATTAATGGAAGTGTCATTTTGAAGATCTATAAAATATTATTGGTGCACTTTAGTAGAACACGCGCGTCGATGCTGGTAACAAAGTGCACCATTTTGTGGTGCTTGAGATATTTTTAATGCATCGCCACACCAAATTTGAAAAAAAAAATTACACCAGGTTAACTATTGTGCTTTGTTAACAAGTACGCAATGATGAGTTGGTGTGCTTAGCTTAACATACGTACCATGACGTCGATACAAAATAATTATAAAGCTAAAAAATAACTGCTCCTACTACAATGTGCTCTAAAAACGTTTGAGCATCGTTTACGATGCCCTAACGTGTCCACACTGCATTTGTGCTTCCTATTGATGGAAGCATTGTTTTAAGATTGATAAAATATTGTCGATGCACTTAAACAGAACACATGTACCAACGATTTACTATTAAACTGCACCATTTTTGTTTTCAATAAAAAATTTGGCACCTTGTGGATTAGGGTCAATGTAGCGCATTGTTTACAATGCTTTCTCATTTTTGTGGGCTGGGGTCCATCAAGAGTATGCAGTGTGGGTACAAGTAACACGTTTTTTTTTCATGTATTTCTCATTTTTTGTGGGGTGGGGTCCATTAAAAATATGCAATGTAGGTATGCGTTGGATGTGGAATTGAATTTCATATCCAACGAGTGCCCACGCTTGAAATCTGAGTAAAACCACAGGGAGATATGCTGAAAATACGAAGAAAAAAATAGTTTTTTTATGACAAATATGACAAGTCAACCATTATGGTTGATTTTTTCTTGAAATCCTATTTGCCAAATCTTTTTTTATGAGGCCTATTTTAGTTGGCTATTTTTCTTATGAGGCCTATATTAGTGAGAGACGAGAGAGAGGGAGAGGGATTTGTAACCTCACCCCATTACCATTCAGATACTAGGGCTTTTAAGGGTTGTCAGCCTCCTAAAGTTTTATTTAGAGGTTGCATCTCTTAAGAAGAACTCAACTTTGTTGACGCAATTGATCTGTCGTTAATATCAACATAGATAGTCATTTCATATTGGCCCTAATTAGTGGTTCCAGAGCACTAAGGAGGACATTAACTTCATCATTAGGATATCCAAGAGAGGGGAGTCTTTTCTTGACTTCATTGATGTCCCAGCTGGTGTTGTAGCATAGAGTTTTCTCGCTTACTATTAGAGATATATCAGTGAGGACCTCACTGTTCCTCCTAATTTTCAGGTTCATGGTGAAAAACTATGGATTTCTTCTTTCGGTGTAGAGAATGCTAGGTGACTTTCATTATTGGTGACCACCATTGCATACCTCACCACTGATCGACGGCGCATTAGTTTTCCTCTTTTATTTTGTATAGATTCTTTAGTGCAGAGACCTAGATGCATTAGGTAGTCTGTCATTTTTTAGTGATAGTTTTGTTTTTCTCTACATTGATGTTCTACACATATTAAAGAGAGGGTTAACAATTATTTTGGTTCAGAGCTTTTTTGCTTATTTTTTGAGAGGTATCTGAACACAAGGCCATCATTTAATCACTTCCCTTCTAGGGATATGGTCGAGGTGCAGATACACATGTGGGGACAGATGCTTACTAAGAGGGGCCAACCAAAGCTCCCTATGAAGATCACATAAAAGGTGTTGAAGATGCTAGCCAACAAGAAGGACCATACAGTGGACCTTGTGCCATATTCGTACACGTGGTTGGACTTGAGAGTCTGTCACAACATATGTTTTACCCTAGCTGAGCCACTGAATGACAAAGGTAATATTTTATGTTTAAATTAATCTAGTTGCATTTAATTGTCTTACTTAATGCAAATGAAATTTATTCTAACTATTAATTTTAATGAAGCATGGATCCTCAGACATGAATGAAAGCAGTCTGAAAAGAAGGTTGCAAAAGAATAAATAATTCAATGTTAACTGATCAATATATTCATAAAAGGAATTACACACACATGAGGAAAAAAAATGGTCAGGATATCATTACATAAATAATCATTGATTTCTCTGTAATACAATAGTCATACAATAGAGATAATTCGAATGCCTTGGAGATGATTCAAATTTACCAACTCAAACTGACTTTGGTACTAACTGAGAGTGGGAAAATCACAACTTGAACTCACTAATCCAACTCTGGATCACTGCTTTAGTCTACAATCAGTTAAGTTGATGAGGGTAGGTGAGTAAATGCGCCCAACCTCCATTAAATCATGCAAATTGACGCTAGGGTGACTGACACTGAACTAACTGATAGGTATTAGAGCATAACTAAACATAACGGAATACCTACTAGAGTCAATTGTTGGAGATTGTCGGTGGCACTTGGAATGGGTTCCTAAATTATAGGGATTCGTCCCTTGAGCTCCTAAACTCATGCAAACAGGTGCATTGCATGGTATGTGGCCCCTAGGTGTGTCCCCCGTGCACTAGTGAAGTGATGAAGACCTCCTAAGCTAGGAAAAAGGACAAATAAACTATGTGGGAAAAGAGAGGATTAATTAATCCTAACACCCCCCTTTAATCCTAACTTTGGAAAAATTGGGCCCTGACAACTAGGCCAAAGGTCATCCATTCAATCTAAACGAATAAAAAATCACTGCTTAACAAACAAGGAAATAGGGAAAAACTCATGGGAAAAACCGTCGCTCAAAATAAGCAGATAAATCAGGAACAATAGATGAGTCAAGCCTTTACACCAAGAAGAGATATGAGATAGACAAATCTATTTTTAGTGAAGGACTTGGTGGATATATTTTCTCTCTGCTCCTCTGTAGGGAAGTAATGTAGAGTGATAACCTTATTATGCAGTAGTTTCCGAATGTAATCTGTGTGTACTTCAATATGCTTGGCCCATTGCTTGTGAACTGGATCACTGGATATCTTGATGATACTCTGATTGTCACAATAGAGGTCTACTTAAGGAGAAGTGCAAACACCAAACTCTGTCAGAATCCCATGCAAACTACCTGAATAGTTGCATTCACAACCCCTCGATACTTTGCTTCAACTGAAGAGAGAGCAAGAGCTGCTTTCTTCTTGCTTGACCAACATATTGGTCCATATCCCAACATGAACACAAAACCTTATGTATATTTCATGCCAATACTATCACCCGGGCCCAGTCTAAATCAATAAAACCAATCAGATTTAGTTGTGCACCAGCACAATAGTGGATCCCAAACTCCCTCGTACCTTGCACATAATGCAAGATGTACTTTGTTGCTTTCCAATGTAGCTCATGTGGCTCCTGCATGTATAGAGCAGTACCACTCACAACATAGGATAAATATGCCTCGAATGGGTGAGCTACAATAGGCTACCAATCAACAGTTTGTAAAGTGTCTTGTCAACTAGTGGTATGGAACGACCTTCTTCCAACCTAATTCCAGATAGGAAGGGGAAAGGCGTTGCTTCACAATCAGTCATGTGAAATATTTTGAACTAGTATCCAATGTATCTAGATTGTGTAATAATGATTCTCAAAGATTTTTTATTTACTTCAAGACCAATGAACTGCCTTAACAATACTAGATCAATCATCGAAAATAATTTACTCAAGGTTGACTTGATGCCTCTCAATCCAGCAACAAAGCTACTAGTAATGAGAAAGTCATCCACATATAGAACAATCAAAAGTAAGAATCCCCCTTTTTGTTGCATGTATACATTGGAGTCATATCTGCATCTCTCAAATTTCTATGACATAAGGAAGTCATCCATCTTTGCATACCGTGCCCTTGGGGCTTGCTTGAGCCCATAGAGATATTTCCTCAGTTTGCAAAGTAAGGATGAATCTTCAATGTACCCCTCAGTCTGCCTCATATAGATCTACTCTTCCAGGTCACCATGGAGGAAGGAACTCTTCACATCCATGTGATGTACCTCCCACCTCTTTGAAGTTGCAATGGCAAAAAATAGTCTTATAGAGTCCATTCTTGCAACAAGAGGGAATGTCTCATTGTATTCTACTCCATATAATTGTAAGTACCCCTTTTCCACCAATCGAGCCTTATACTTGGTTGTGATTCCATGAGCTGCTAACTTGGTCTTGTAGATCCATTTGCACTGAACTAACTTCCTCCCATGATGCAAAGTGACAAGTTCCCAATTTTGGTTCTCTTGTAGCGAACCAAACTCATTATCCATAACTTCCTACCACCTTGTATCATGGAAATCCTCCTTATATGACTGAGGATATGACCCCATCATCATGAATCACCTCTCTGGGAGAAGTGGATATGAATGGGAAAGCGTAAGATGTTCATCATGATACTAGGGCCTTGTTCTTCTTCTGTCATTTGGATTCCCAGCACTATTCCCAGTTGCTTCAATGAGATTTTGGACCCATTTAGGCCTCTGATTGGGACTAGGTGTTGGATATGTATATGGATCTAATTGAGGTTGAATATCAATATCAATATCATGATCTTCTAGGTCCTCATCTTTGAATTTGAAACATTAGTCAAAACATCTTCATCTACAAATGGAAATGGATGAGAAATTATACCTTCTTCTTTGGATGAATGTGGATCATGCACATGATCTTCTTCAAATTGCACATTGCTCTCTATGAATCACTTTTTGGTTGCAAGGTCCATCAGTTTATATGCCTTAGCATCATCTATGATATCCCAACATTATGCTTTCTCTACTCTGGGCTTGGAAGGATTTCCTCTTGTCAGTTGGAATTCTTACCCATGCCTTGGAGCCAAAAAATCTCAAATGTGAGACATTGGGCTTATGTCCCATCAATGCTTCGAAAGGAGTATCCCCAATCACCGACTTCTTAGTCACCCCGTTATGGATAAACGAAGTACAATTGACTGCCTCATCCCATAGATATGAAGGAATACTTCTTTCTTCTAGAAGGCATATAGCCATCTCTTTCAAGGATCTATTCTTCCTCTTAGCTACACCATTCTATTATGGTGTGTATGGGACTGAGTGTTGCATGAATGCCTGCTGATGCACAAAGCTGCTGGAATTCTCTTTTGACATACTCAACTCCAATATCATATCTAAGTGCTTTGATCTTCTTTTCAACAGTGTTCTCAGCCAAGGCTTT
This sequence comes from Pseudotsuga menziesii, assembly GCA_001517045.1. Classification (NCBI taxonomy): domain Eukaryota; kingdom Viridiplantae; phylum Streptophyta; class Pinopsida; order Pinales; family Pinaceae; genus Pseudotsuga; species Pseudotsuga menziesii. The sequence goes on from LPNX010453789.1 coordinate 225,947, forward strand.
TAAGATTTTGAAGGTCTCAAATACCTCATGATTTTGCTTCAAAAAGTAAACCCAACAATACCTTGAACAATCATCAATAAAGGTTAGAAAGTATATAGATTCATTCATATATGTTGTAGGCATTAGTACGGAGACATCACTGTTAATTAAATCTAGTGTGGAGGTATCTCTTCTAGCCTTCCCATCCTCATACCTTTTCGTTGGATGCTTCCCTATAAAGCAACCAGTGCACACTCCTTCAAAAGATTTGATGAGAGGCAATCCCTCAGCCATATTTTCATTGTGCAGTTGTTGGAGATACTTGAAGTTCAATTGGCTAAATATTTCATGCCACAACTTACTTGTGTTATTGGCTTGAGTCAATAAGGCACTCGGATATGAATTAGGAAGAAAGTGAGAAAACTCATATGCCTTGAAGGCATGATTAGAAACTCCTTTCACTACCATATTTCTAGTAGAGACTTCTAAGATCTCCACTGTGTAAATATCAAATGTGACTCTCTTGGAAATGAGAGTATGTGTCATATGGTATATAGACAACAATTTTGCTGCCAGGGAGGGAACATAGAGCACATTCTAGAACTCTCCATGCTCAATTTTTATGGAACCTTTCCCGATGGCTGGGATTTGTGAATCACATCCCATATGGATGCTTGGTCCTCCAGAGAGATCCAAAGAAGTGAATGATTATTTGGAGGAAACCATGTGGTTTGAGGCTCCAGAATCAATGAGATATGACTTTGACTGAGTGAAGCATGCTTTCAAATCATGGCACCTCTCATGTTCATCAGACTTGTTTCCAACATCAGACTTCTTTGCACCTTCAGGAAGGGAAATGTTGTTTTATTCAAGGAGCTTAGACATCTAACTGATGGTATTCCTCATATACTTCCCCCTTTCGCCAAGGATGTTGCATGTGAGCGCCCACAAACTAAGGAAGAAGCCATCCTCAAAGCACAACAGTTCGATCTAATTTATTCCTAATCGAGTTATCTATATACCATCATACATGATGCTCCCCGTGTTGGCTCCTCACATTGAGATACGGCGGGGGAATCCCATATTGTTGATGGAATCATCGGCTCTATTACCCGGCATCCACACCTTTACACGGCCTCTCCTTCGATGTTGACTCACTCTTGTAATACCCCCAGTGTTTCCCAACCTAGTTATGCCCTTGATTTTTCATGCGTAACGACTCAGTCCAGAGCCACATCTTCCTATGTGTATCTTGTACCAATTCCTCACGTTCATGGACCAAATTACTTGGCACCTATGTGTAATGGCCATACTATAGGCTCTGCATCCCCTCTAGCTGCTCCTTCCTATTACCCACCACCTGTGCAACCCACATCTGCTCTGGCCCCAACTCCTCCTGTTCCTCAAGGATAGGTCTACGCTCAGCAGAACCTCCCTAATCAAGCCACCCCCAATAACCAACAAGGGCAGGGAAGATGACAATGAGGTAGGAACCAGGGAAAAAACCAACCTTAAGGAGGTGGACAACAACCCAACCCTCTGAATAACAACGGAGCCAATCCCCCTGCACAGAACCCCCAGCGTCCACCTAGACCTGAGAAGAACCCTCAGTTGTGGAATAACCATCCATGCACCATTTGCGATACTTACAACCATTATACACATCAGTGTCCCCATATGAATTGAGTCCTCCATTTACTACAAACCGATAATCAATGTGACCCCAATGCAACTGCTTCGACTCAACCAAACCCAGCAACACCAGGTCCTCCATTTATGGTGCTACAGAACAAATTACCAAATCAAGGGATGGTTTCAACCCAGCCCTTGGTACCACAAAATATCACAACCACTTCTACGGGACAACCGATTGATCCTGGTGTCCATCACCTTATGACATTGTCATCTTATGTAAACTTACAGAATCAATGAAACTAGTATGGCTCCACCACAGAAACTGTTAACCCCTCCACGACATCTTCCTCCACTGCTCTCGATATGTTTCTACATTTGCTGAGACCCCCCACGGATGGGACTTCCAAAGTATCGCGGTTGCCTTTGCGTTGCATCACGGACAACCCCACTACCAGAGACACTTTTAATTACATAATTGTTGATGGCTTGGCCTAGTCTCCCTCGGTCATGTTCACTTTGGAAGTCCTCAAAACTTGTCCTTTGCAACACAAATCTTTGTTATCCATGTCAGGTGTCATCGGCTCCTCTGATTCCAAGTTGATTACTTTCAACTTGGATCAAGGAGAACCCCATATGCCATCATCTGTAGCCATCATCCGATCACTATTCATATGCCATCATCTAGTCACTACTCAGAATTTAGTTATTCCTCGATGCATCATTGATGAGGGAGAATCCACCTTCATTTTCTCAACCTTTGTTTGGCATAAACTTGGATCCCCAACCCTTCAAACTTCCACCACCGCCCTTCGTTCTTACGATGGTTGTATTGCTAAACCACAAAGTGTTCTCACAAATGTTCTCGTTGAGTTGGCTGGAAAAACCGTGTTGAATGACATTGAGGTTGTCAATGCCCAACTCGATTACAACCTCCTCCTTGGATGTAGTTATATGTGTGCAATGTGAGTCGTTGCTTCTACTGTCTTTCGACTCTTGGTGTTCCCCAATGATGGGAAGACCGCGACGATAAACCAACTAACGTATTATGATCTAGGAGCATCTCCTTCCTACGACGGACACCTTCATGTCCTTAGCACATCCTCCTTCGTCGACTGACATATTGGATTTGTGCACTATCACATCTGGTAACATTCTGACCTCTTTACAACCACACTCCCAACCCCAACCACAAACCCCGGAAATTATTGGGGTTCATTCCCTATACACACGATCCCATTCGTCTTTCCAACTTCTGGAATCGTGAGTAATCCAGTCATGGATACTCTCAACCTTCCAAGTTTCACTTTTGGTATTCCCATGTGGTACCTTGATCCCCCACCCTTTCCTCGACTCCATAGATCATATTGACACTAGTCCATCCTATTGAGATGGTGTCACACCCACCTCCTGGTACACAAATGACTACTTTTGTCTTTACTTTCCCCCCCCTCCTCCATCAAAGACTGGGGGAAAGGTGCCCAAAGCCCCAACAGAACCATGTCCTCCTCCTACTTGTGATTTATGTGATGTCTAAAGCAATGCGACACAAAATTGTCTCGGTTTTCCAATCACACCTTTACACAACTTACAAACTCAACGAAACTGGTATGTCTCCACTACAGAAACTGTTAACCCCTCCATGACATCTACCTCCACTGCTCTCGATATGTTTCTACATTTGCTAAGACACCCCACGGATGAGACTTCCAAAGTACCGCGGTTCCCTTTGCATTGCGTCACGAACAACCCCACTGCTAGAGCCGCTTTTAATTATAGAATTGTTGATGACTTCGCCTAGTCTCCCTCAGCCATGTTCACTTTGGAAGTCCTCAAAACTTGTCCTTTGCAACACAAATATTTGTTATCTGTGTTAGGTGTCATTGGCCCCTCTAATTCCAAGTTGATTACTTTCAACTTGGATCAAGGAGAACCCCATATGCCATCATCTGTAGCCATCATCCGGTCACTATTCATATGCCATCATCTGGTCACTATTCAGAATTTAGTTATTCATTGATGAGGGAGAATCCACCTGCATTTTCTCAACCTTTGTTTGACATAAACTTGGATCCCGAACCATTCAAACTTCCACCACCGCCCTTCATTCTTACGATGGTCGTATTGCTCAACCACAAGGTGTTCTCACAAATTTTCCCGTTGAGTTGGCTAGAAAAACCGTGTTGAATGACATTGAGGTTTTCAATGCCCAATTCGATTACAACCTCCTCCTTGGATGTAGTCATATGTATGCAATGTGAGTTGTTTCTTCTATTGTCTTTCGAATCTTGGTGTTCCCCAATGATGGGAAGACCGTGATGATAAACCAAATAACGTATTATAATCTAGGAGCATGTCCTTCCTACGATGGACACCTCCATGTCCTTACCACATCCTCCTTCGCCGACTGACATATCAGATTTGTGCACTATCACATCTGGTAACATTCTGACCTCTTGACAACCGCACTCCCAACCCCAACCATAAACCCCAAGGAATTATTAGGGTTCATTCCCCGCACACACGATCCCATTCCTCTTTCCAACTTCTGGAATCGTGAGTAATCCAGTCATGGCTACTCTCAACCTTCCAAGTTTCACTTTGGGTATTCCCATGTGGTACATTGATCCCCCTACCCTTTCCCTGAATCCACAGATCGTATTAACACTAGTCCAGCCTATTGAGATGGTGTCACACCCACCTCCTGGTACACAAATGAATTCTTTTTTCTCTACTTCCCCCCCTCCTCCGACGAAGACTGGGGGAAAGGTGCCCAAATCCCCAGTAGAACCAGAGTCCTCCTCTTACTTGTGCTTTATGCGATGTCCAAGGAAATACGACACAAAATTGTCTCGGTTTTCCAATCCTTTGCACCCACATGCACATAGTAGTCGAGACTGATGACGCTCCAGTTATCAACGTACCAACCATACCTGCAGTTAAAAATAAATCGCTACAAACCAACCACCCATGTGCATTTTGTGGCCTATATGGTCATTATTCCCACCATTTCCCAAACTTTCCCAAGTACAGGTCGCTCCTCAGTGACCTTCACAAACACTCCTGTGAGTCTGCAATCACCATCCTTGAGGATATCCACCCCCAAGCCTCTTCCTCAGACACCAATAACACTATTTATACGATCCCGAGCTCTAGTAGTCCTTCCTATTCCTCATTCGTAGAAGATCCATCCGATCTATCCATGTGTTATTTTCACACTGACGAGGAGATCCTTAAAGCTCGTTCAAATCCTGAATATCCTTGGGACGATTTGCACCATCGCTCCTTCTTCATCCTCAATGAGCCTTCTTCATCGTCGAACCAATTCTATGTCGAAGCAAAAGACTTCATCCATGGAAGTGTCGATTGGTTTACAAACCCAATCCCGACAGATGACGCCTTTGAAAAAGGTAACATGGCCAACATTTCACCATCCATTAAGGTCAGTATATCAACCATGCCCGAGATAGTTGAGGATATTACACTCGATGCGTCTTTCTCTCCTGAAGAAGGCACTTCATATAAAACACCTTTTGAGTAATTTCGTGATATCTTTGCTTGGTCCTATACCAAGATGCTCAGGATTGATCCATCTATCGTTGAACATCGTATCGATACATGGCCTGATGTTTCCCCCATTTGCAAAAATCAACGACCCATTCACCCGTCCAAGTCCCATGTCCAAAGTTGAGATAGAGAAATTATGCAAAGAAGGCTTTATATACCCCATTGTGTATACCACTTAGGTTTCCAATCATGTTCCCTTCAATAAAAACAATGTACCATTCAGGTATGTACTGACTTCCATGACTTGAATTTGGCTTGTCCCAAAGACAACTTGCATACTCTGTTTATTGACCAAATCATTGATGCTTGTGTCGGTTATGAAGTATTTTCGTTCATGGACGATTTTTCCAGTTATAACCAAATTCATATCCGCAAAGAATATCAATACAAAAATGCATTAACTACCCCCTAGGGAAATTTTGCGTATCATGTCATGCCATTTGGCCTAAAAAATGCTAGAACCAATTTTCAGTGGGCCATGACCATTTTCTTCGATGACCTTATTCACATCATTCTGGTTTATTCTCACGACTCGATCTCGGAAGCATTATCAACATTTGGATGATATACGGCAAGTCTTCCTGCGATGTCATAAATATAACGTCCTATTGAACCCCCTCAACTGTGTGTATGGGATGAGCATGCACAAGCCGCTTTCAATGCATTGAAACAAGCTCTGACTTTCGCTCCATTGTTGTCTCCCCCTGACTTCACCAAAGAGTTTAGACTCTGCATGTCAGCATCTGAAAATGATATCCCTGGAGTCTTAGTCCAAGAAGACGATGCTCATCAAGAGCATGTGATCTATTACGTAAGTCATAAACTTTCTGGACCACCTTTACACTACTCTCATGAAGAGAAGATGGCCCTTTGTCGTATTCTTTTTGGTACAAAAGCTACGTCACTAAATTCTCTTGAGTCAAACTTGAGTTGTGGTCGATTCCAACCCCATCCTCTATCTCTTGAGTCGTTTCCTTGTCCAAGGTTGCGTTGCCAAGTGGATTTTTGTTCTCAAAGAGTAAGACGTGGAATTCGTCACACCCAAAAGCACTAAAGCTTTGGCGTTAGCTTCATTAATGGCAAACTTCCCCTTGTCGTCTACCTCACCCCCTATCACAATCAATCTTCCTAATGAACTCTTATTCGTTATCTCTGCGCAAGACCCGTGGTATGGGGGCATCCTCCTTTACTTGTGCACACAGAAATTCAAGCCCCATTTAAGCCGTGAAGATCGTTGTCCCATCTGGCACCAAGCAACTCAATATCTTCTTATCTTTGATATCTTGTGCCATCGCGCTATAGACACCATACTGTGTCACTTCCTCGCCCATGATGAAGTTGAACAAGTCTTGAATGACTGTCATAGTGGAGCCAGTGGTGGCCACCTCTCTGCTTTGGATACTGCTCAAAATATCCTCCACGCTGGTTATTTATGGCCCAGCATCTTTGTTGATTGTGTCCATGCCATTAAACATTGCCGTGATTGCCAACTCTTTGCCTCAAAGGCAAGGACACCTCCCACATCGCTACATCATGTCATCACATTCGGTTCCTTTTGCAAATGGGCAATTGACTTCATAACATGTAACCCTCCTTTGGTTGGCGACCATAAATACATCATTGTGGTCGTTGATTACTTTACCAAATGGGTCGAAGCCATGCCTACCTTCAATTTTAAGGCTGATACTGCGACACTCTTCTTTTTTAACCACATTATCACGTGTTTCAGTGTCTTCCTCTAGCTAGTCTCATACCACGGTTCTCATTTCGGGGACATTGTTTGGACAGAGCTCTCCACCATGTTGAAATTTGAACACCATTTTTCCTCTGCTTATTACCCTCAGGGAAATGGCCAAGTTGAGGTTGTCAACAAGATCCTCAAAACCATGCTCCAACAAATGGTGGACAAACACAAGTCCAACTGATAGCAGTTGCTCTTTTCTGCCCTCTGGGCTTAATGGACATCGACTAAAACCGCCACCAGTTTTACACCATTTCATTTAGTCCATGGTGTGGAGTCTATTCTTTCCATCAAATGCCACATTATGTCACTCTGCCTTGTCATCGAGCTTCTACCCGATATTTCACCATTAGAGAAACACCTACTTATGCTTGAACAAATTGATGAGTACCGTCACGCTGCTCTCCAAATGATCGAAGAGGCTAAGACTCGGTCGAAGTCCCATTATGACTCCCACATCCACTCACACACCTTTAGCGAGGGGGACCCAGTCCTCATTTACGACCAAGCCCACGATAAGACTTGAAAAGGGAAGTTCGAATCAATATGGTACGACCCTTATGTTATCCATCGATGCGTCGATACGGGGGTATATCTTCTTGCTAACTCCGATGGTTTCCTCTTGAAGAATCCCCACAATGGGATCTACCTCAAACGATTCTATGCCTAAGTTGACCACCCTACATACCCTTGTATCATAGTTATTAGTTCTTGTTTTGCATCGTTGTTACCATGAGTCTCACAGTTTGTTTCCTTGGTTTTTCCAAATGGATCCTACCTTTCCCTCCTATGTTGGTTTCGTTGATGGTGCAAGTAGATGGTCTCTTAATCTCGCCTCGGCTATGTGGGTCATTTATTCCCTGTCACATGAGTTGATCCATATCGACGGCATGTGTGTTAGTATTTCTACCAACAACCAGGTTGAGTACGACAGTGTTGTTGGTCTCTTGACCGCTGCCCTTCACTTGGGTATTCGTCGCCTTGATTTCTTCCTAGGCTCCCAGCTACTTGTCTCCCAATTGAATAACTGCTACCAGGTAAGTGATCCCTGCCTCTTTAGAAAGTTCCTACACACAAGACACTTGGTTAGACATTTCAAATCCATTTCATTAATGCATGTTCCCATAAGTCTCAATAGTGTAGCAAACCAAATCGCTAATGACGTTCTAGAGTGGCACATCAATCATCGCATATAGGAAATAAACTACATCATGCATAATCATATAGTCATGCACACATATGTCATATACATCGTATAGGAATAATCATAAAAAGAGACTCATGAAAATACAAAAAGGTACATCCACATGCATATATATCATAATCAAGTTTGGCCTCTCCTAGCCAGTACAAAAACAGAAGCACCACAACCTTTCTCGTCATCTATATCATACAAAAATACCCATGCTCAAATGCATTGGGGGCAGCATCACAAGATGTTAGTATGAGTCATCCTCCTATGTCTCTATGTCCTCCTCTTCATTAGATATCTCCTCCTACATCGGCGTGTCACCCTATGCCTCCACTCTGACATACTCAACAGCAACTGTGATCCTCCTCATCAAAAAGATCCACTCTGGAGGATCTCTATAGCACACGGCGATTAGATCGTCATCTAGGAACTTCCACCCATCAACGGTGACCGCCTCAAATAATTTCTCCACATCTAGTCGCAATGACTCTAATGTATCACTCTACTACCTTGTGTGCCTGTGAGCGGGTGGATCTAATCCCTCCACCCTGCCCCTGCGTCGCTGGTACCCTAGTGGAGGATGTGGTCCCACATCTGCACATGCACACAGTATGTCATCGGTATCTATCACACACATGATTTAGCTACCACTATGCTAGTAAGTTATATTTTACTAAAACCACAAAGAGTAATGTATACGTACCATTAGGTCCCTAGACCTGTCCTGGAGGTCAAGGCATCTTTGGATCTCCCTGCTAGTCCATCCCCACATATGGATAGTCCTCTATTAGGATAGGAATTTATCGCCACTATACAAAAAGATCTCGGGTGAAGAAATGAACCACCAAGCCACCTCCCTCCCTGATCATCATCTCGCACCATTTCTTCATGAGAGATTCGCGAGGTCCCCCCTCAACTCGCACTGCCAAATGTGGTCGTAGTTTCGACAGTCGCTCAAAGAAGAACACACACAAAAAGGATGGAAAACAGAAATCCACATCCATCAACCTAGCTTGGTTCATCCCATGCCGAACCATTCTCAAATACATCTGGGACCACCCATAGTAGGTGCCCCTAAGAAAAATATCTACCATCAGTAGCGAGTCGCCTAAGATCTTGTGCAGACCTTTTGATCCCAGTATCTACAACACCATCGCTGCCACTGCTCGAGTCTCTAGACTCTCGATGTCATACACCAAAATGCATGACGCCTTCACATAAGTTGAGGCATAGCAATTACTGGCACACAAGTCATCCATCAACACCCCACTCGGGAGCTTCGACAAGATATCGCCAATCATGCCCAGCAGTTGAAGGCCAATCAGAAAGTACACATCTTAGAGGGTGATCTCCAGTCGCTCACCCTGTATGATGAAGCACTCTGAGTCTCTATCCCAAAATCTCACCAGCTTGTTCAGAAGTGTCTTTGATGAAGGCATCAGGGGGATCTGGAAGAACTTTAGCATCCCACACCATGCGAGTGTATCCTGCACTGCTCCAACCTCCTCTACCTCATCTCTAAGGTCCTTGATTCCTCGTTCTCGTCGCCCGAATCGAGTCATCCTACACATCCAAATAGTCCTTGTCAGACCCCATTACAAAAAAAAAATCCATTTTGTGTTAGATCACACCTGTCGAGCCCTTTTGTGTGACCCAAGTCGCGCAAAAACACTTAACAGACGTGACCTAGGTCACGCCTGTCTCCTGAATTTTTTGAGGGAAAAGGCACATCCCAGGTCATGCCTGTTTCCCCAACATGTGCGACTGGGTTGCGCCTGTCTTTCTAATAGGTGCGACCTGGGTCGTGCCTTTTCCCTCGAAAAGTGCGGCCCGACCCGACGAACCCTTCGAGCTCAGTCGAGGCCCCCGGAATGAGAAAAAAACAAAACCAAACCACTGAAATTGACGGGATAGGTGAGAGCTCTTTCTTGCAACTCACTAATCAGAAAACCGTTTGTCCAATCGGAAGAAATCAGTCGCTTCGCTTTGGGGGGCCTCCAATCCAACTCAACACTGCACATGGTCAAATTTGGCCATACATTCCTATGATGTCTATCGGCCATACGATGATATCTTGCCCTCACACATCAGGGGGCAGTCTGTTAACACCAAAAAAAATTCACCTAGCTTTGTATGGTCCAAACCATAATTATACATCAAAATCCCACCATTATTTCCTCCATTTTGACCTTCATAACTAAAATTCCACCAAAAATGGTCCAAAACATTATTATTATTCCCCCCCTAAATGCAGGGAAGTTGAGCATTTATTGTGACATAACCCCACTCTCTCCAAAAAGGACAAAAAATCCCTAAAATGAGAAAGGGTCAAAAACCATGGATAAATACCATGCACAATTTATATACCATGGGTCAAAAAATCCTAGATCGTCCTATAAATACATTGTGAAGGTCTCCCCAAAAAAGCTCTTTGTCATTCATTGATTCCAAAAATTTTGGCCATTCCTTAATTCCTGAGGCTTTTTCATCATTCCACACCTTTAGCCACACTATGCTACCTTGGAGGTCGAGTTCTCTCTATGTAACCCTTAATCCCTTTCTCGGTGACAACCCTTTGTTGGAGAACACAAGGAGACCAGGATTGTGGGAAGCCTACGAACCACTTCCTCAAATGGATGTGGTGGCCCATTTTAAAAGGTATTTTTTGTTTTATTGCAATAGTTAGATTAAATATTATTGTTTTTTTTATTGTTTATTATTGCAAGCCGAGGTTGAGAAATCCCTCACAACATGAACTCTACCCTATGATTCGGTTGATCTAGGGTAGGTTATTTTGCACGTAGTAGGGGATAAATCCCCACTATAGTCACTGCGTAGATACCATAAGCCAAGATCTAGAGTTCCTTTTAGATATCTAAAAATTCTCTTTACCGCCTGAACATGAGTTTCTTTATGTGTAGCTTGAAATCTTGTGACTAGGCCTACAACTTGTCACATATATTTGTCTAACCTCAAATACCAAGCTCTTAGTGCTTGTTTCATTCCATACAACTCCTTTTTCAATTTGTAGAGAGTCTTTATTGTCCGAGAGAGAGAACCATTTTGGTTGTTCTATGTACACTTCTTCTAATTCTCCATTTAAGAAGGTTGATTTTACGACCATTTGATACACCGTGATGTTCTTAGACCAAGCATAGACCATAAACATTCTAGTTGCTTCCATTCGAGCTACTGGAGAAACTGTTTCTTCAAAGTCTATTCCTTCAACTTGTGCATATCCTTTGCATACCAATCTTGCCTTGTTTCTGACAGATTGTCCTCCCTCATTTATTTTTTTTCTAAAAATCCATTTTGTCCCAATGACATTTGTGTCTTTAGGTCTTAGTGTTAGGATTATAATCCTCCCTTGTCCAGTTTGGTCAATTATGTCTAAATCATGAGTCCTTCCAGTCTATTTTTAGTAACTAGCACCATTGGGTCCACTTGGCCTAATCGGGGCACATGTACCAGTTACAAAAGTGTCGAGAACACTAATTGAGGCCAACTGTCACTGATTGCACTTGCATGCATCAATTTATGAGCCTCCTAGATCAATCCCAACAAATTAGGAGCCATTGGGAGTGCTGAAACCAACCTCCATTAGTTGAGTTCAGTTCGTGACTAGTCAAGCTCAGTTAGGAGTCAATTACATTTAGTTCTAGTATGTTACATTCCATTCTACTCAGTTAGCACTAGGTTTGCATGGCTGCATGGAGGTGAGGTGCATTTACTCACCTACCTCAGTCAGTTAGACTAGTTAACACTGAATTAGACACTTGCGTTTGGATTTTGAACTCCGATAATGATTTAGACAAGGTCAGTTAACCATTCAGTCAAGTAGAGTCAAACCGATTCGAATTGCATGAGGCCCTTTAGCCATTGTACTTCATTGCAATTAATTATCTAATTACTTTTGATTAATGAAAGCATTCACAGTTGCAAGCCATTTTTACACAGTTTCATTCTTCAATTTCTGAGTAAAATGTATGATCTATATTGTGAGTTGTGTGTTGGTCCACAGATCTATGTGCTCAATTTAATATGGTATCAGAGCCTCTGCAGGACAAGGCACTTCTCCTACTACATATTCATACTTGGATCAAAAAACAAATTGAGCAAAATTGCTCCTTCCAGTACTACACCAGAAGCGGAGAATTTACCACTTAATATCCCAAGTAATGGAATTATTGATCAAGCTTGCTTGATCAACTATGCTAGGTGTGAAGAAAGATCCAAAAGTGCAAGCTGTCAACCTTACTTTGTCTATTTGATTGTGTGATTTACATGTTTATAATGATCTCCTTCACTTCATTCGCTACAACAGCTCAGTCTCCTTCACTGCATTCGAAATGGCCCCTCCAATGGAGCTTCTCACTCCTTTAAAGTACCACCAGTGGAAGGAGGACATGGAGATGCAGCTTCGCTCCAAAAGAATCTTCAGACTCACAATGGAGATAGAGGCTGAGCAAGTTCATTATGTTGAAAAAGAAAAGCACTGGAATAGGCTTGATGAAGCATGTGGATGCTTGTGACTCTCAATCTCTCGAGATCTTCTCTTCCACATAAATGGATTGAAGACTCCCAAGGAGGTTTGGGACAAGCTTGCTTCCTTATTTGAATAAGAAGGATGACCTGAGAATCTATCAGTTAGAGAATGAGCTTATTTCTCTTCATCCAACCAATTTCGAAACACTAAATGACTTCTTCACCAAATTCAATCATCTAGTGTTCTAGTTGAAGCTGTGCAAGGTTGAGAAGGAGGATGATCAACTCATCCTTTCCATTCTCTCAAAACTTGGTGCAGAATATTTAGTCTTTGTATCAACCTTTCATTCAGTGAAGCTCACCACTCTGAATTGGAAGATGCCTACTCTTAATGCCTTCATTGAATCTCTCACCTAGGAGCATGACAAGTTGATCCAAATGGGGATCATTCAATCTTCCAAAGATCAAGCACTGGTTGTTGGAGGACCTAAGGTAGTGAATGATAAAGGGAAACAAAAGGATGAGTCTCCTGTGGAGAAAGAGCAGTCAAATGAGCCTTCAAGTTCGAAGAGAAACAAGAGGAATGGAAAAGGAAAGACCCTATGTTCTTACTGTGGAAGGGGCTTTCATCCAGAAATCTTTTGTATGAGAAGAACAATTGATGAGATGGCTCTTCTTCTGAAGAAACATAAACATTATTGTACCTGCTAGCGCAAGGAAGGTTGACCATAGAGAAGAAACTTAAGAACATGAAGAGACATTCCATAATCTGAAGGCTAGTTGTTCAACAGCACATGCCTTCCACATTGTTTCTGGAGCTTCCAATCATATGGTTGCATCCAGAGAAACATTCTCTTCCTTGCAGCCTTTTGATGGTCTTAGTATTCATATGGGTAATAACAGTCAAATTCGAGCCAAAGGGAAGGGTTCTATCAAGCTTGAACATGAAAAGTTCAAATATGTGCTTTATGTGCCATCCTTAGCTACGAATCTATTATTTGTATACCAGATGACTCATATTGGCTCTCCAAAGCGAGTGATATTTGGTTCTGACTCAGTGGAGATCACAGATATCTCTACTAGTAACATCATAGTGAAGGGTTCTGCAAATCATGCCTCCAAGGCATATGAGTTCTCACACTTCATGCCATTTTCAAAACCAGTTGTATCGGTTTATGATATTGTGATTCAAGGTGATTCAGATATAGATCCAATCCCTACTCCCAAGCGGGAAGCTAGGAAGATGACTGGAAATCCATATGACACACAGAAGACAAAGAACCTTGCGCTATGTCATGCAATATTACCTCCTTCAGAGAGATGCAACAAACTCCCTGTGAGATGGTACATGGCAAGGTCTGACCATTTACACTGCCCTCAAAATAATAGAGTGGATCATACACCTCTTCATCTAGAAAGAAGCAAAGGTCACATTCCTCCTTCCTTCCATTATCATTTTGGGAGAAGATGGAGAAGTCTACATGACAGGCCTTAGGATACCTATGCACATAACACCATGCATGCTGCTTCACTACATCATAGAGATGAAGGTTGCAACAACATATTTTCATGTTTTTAAAACTTGAATCCTAATTCTATCTGCTTAATTAGAGGAGGGCTTTTTTCCCATGTGGTTTTTTCTCCGACTCCTTGTATTGAGCAGTGACTTTACTTGATGTAATGGGTGACCTATGGTATTAGTTACCAGGGCCCACAAATTGTCCAAGTTAGCATTCAGGGGGGGTGTTAGGATTATAATCCTCCCTTGACCAATTTGGTCAATTATGTCTAAATCGGGAGTCCTTTTAGTCTATTTTTAGTCACTAGCACCATTGGGTACACTTGGCCTAATTGGGGCACATGCACTAGTTACTAAAGTGTGGGGAACACTAATTGAGGCCAACTGCTACCGATTGCACTTGCATGCATCAATTTAGGAGCCTCCTAGATCAATCCCTAAAAATTAGGAGCCACGGGGAGTGTCGACACCAACCTCCATTAGTTGAGTTCAGTTGGTGACTAGCAAGCTCAATTAGGAGTCAGCTATATTCAATTCTAGTCTGTTACATTCAGTTCTACTCATTTAGCGCTAGGTTTTCTTGGTTGCATGTAGGTGAGGCGCATTTACTCACCTACCTCAGTCAGTTAGACTAGTTAACACTGAATTAGACACTTGAGCTTGGATTTTGAACTCTGATAAAGATTTAGACAAGGTCAATTAACCATTCAGTCAAGTATAGTCAACCCGATTCGAATTGCAAGAGGCTATTTAGCCATTGTACTTCATTGTAATTAATTATCTAATTACTTTTTATTAGTGAAAGCATTCACAGTTGCAAGCCATTTTTGCACTGTTTCATTCTTCAATTTCTAAGTAAATTGTATGATCTATCTTGTGAGTTGTGTGTTGGTCCACATATCTATGTGCTCAATTTAATACTTGGAACAAGTTCCCAAGTCATGGTTTTTCTCAATTTGATTCATTTCTTCTTCCATAGTGTTGATCCAATGTTCATCAGTTTTAGCTTCATTAAAGCAATTTGGTTCTACTTGAGACAACACAGAGAAATGTACTTCTTTATTGCCATCAATTAAGAGTCGTCTTCTTGTTCCTACACCAACATTTTTACATCCTATAATAAATATCTTCTGAATGATTCTTTTGAACAAACTTGGATGGAGTTTTTGTATCAGATCGACTTACTTCCTATGTTCCTTCTTGAATCAGGTTGTCTTGAGGTTCTATCATCCTTTCTTCATCTTGTATAACTTTCAAGGGTTGTTCATGCATGGGATAATCATCATCTTCATCTGTTTTTTTGTATTTGAACTCTTCATCTGTTTTTTTGTATTTGAACTCTTCATCTATTCTTACACCTAGGATTTCTATCATATTATTCAACCTTAGATTGTAACATTTGTACACCTTGCTTCTAGTAACATGTCCCATAAAAATTCCTTCATCAAGTCTTGAATCAAATTTTCCAAGATTCTCGTCATTTCTTCTTATGTAGCATTTACTTCTGAATATCCAGAAATGCTTGACAGTATCTAATATTCCTTTCAAGAGTTCATATGGACTCATGTTCCAACCATCCTTGAATTGAGATCTGTTTAAAATGTGAACAACAATATGAATAGCCTATGTCCAAAAAATGTCAGATAGTTTGGAGTCATTTAGCATGGTTCTAGCCATTTCCTGCACTAGTTTGTTTTAACTTTCAACTACTCCATTTTGTTATGGAGTTCTGGCTGCTGAGAACTGACTCCTAATTCCATGTCTTTCGCATAAATACTCAAAATCATTCAATGTGTATTATCCACCATTATCTTATCTTAGGCATTTAACTCTTAGATCAGTTTCGTTTTCGACAAATTCCTTAAATATTTTAAAGCATTCAATTTTTATTTTTATTTTTCTTGAGGAAGAAAACCCATGTCATTCGAGTCAAGTCATCTATGAAGAGAAGGAAATAAAATTAACCATTCGGTCCTTTGGTTCTTGTGGATCCACACAGATCCGTATGAACTAACTCCAATGGCTTTGTTGTAGTATATTCCTTTGTCTTAAAGCTCACTCTTGTTAGTTTTTCCATGTTGACAACGTTTACAGACATATTGTATGGGATTTTTTATCTTACAGATATCTCTCACAACTTGTTCTTTACTTATTTTGACAAGGTTCTCGAAGTTTATATGACCCATTCTTCTGTTCTAAATCCAACTTTCATCTATTTTACCCAGAGAACGTTTTCTTTTTCATCATCTAGTATATAGACATTGTTTGAGGTTTTGGTTGTAGTTGTTACTAACCTACCTATATCATTGCATTTTATTTTGCACTTCTCTTAATCAAAGGCGAGAGTATGTCCTTGGTCACACATTTCACTCACAAAGTGAATAAATTTCCTTTATCTCCCATCATGTGCTTGGAACATCCACTATCGATATACCATTGAGCCCTTTTATTTTGTGCATGTAGCACCAGGATACATCCTTCATGACTTGGTTGATCAGATTTTTTCTTCTAGATTTTTGTAAATCTTTTTTCAACTGATCTAGTCAATGACGATTGCTTTTCGCAATCCTTAGTCATATGTCTATTATTGCTGCATTTTTTACATTCTCGGTCTGTAATAAAAGGGATGAATGGGTTCAGGTTTTCTTTCGAGGTTTTTGGCCATTTTTCAATGTCATTCATACTATAGTAGAATCTAATCTTTTCAAGATAGTTCTTCAAACGAGATATGCAGTTTATTGCTTTGTGACCAAAATTATTACATAAATAACAGTTCCCTACGAAAATTGCTTGGTAATTATAAGGTGAGAACTTCCTGATTGTGCAAGGTTGATCTTCTTAGTGAAGGGCATCTTCTTTTCACAATTTTGGTCTCCTATTGACATAGAATTATTGACTATGTCTGCATAGATCCTATTACTTGAATCTTTGTAATCTATCCTCTTTTTTTCTATTGGTTATCTTTGATCTTTGATAGTTCCCTCTAGAGTCCCAGTACTCTTGCTATACTTTTTCCATAGGTTTTGTTGATCGTTCACTTTGTGTAGTTCTCCCTTTAGGAGAGTAACTTTGATTTCCAGCTTTTCACTTATTTCCTGCTTATGTTTTAGTTGTTCCATCATCTCCATTTTTTACTTTCTTATTTCCTCAACTTGTTCTTTATGCTTTGATAGTTTCTCCTTGAGCAATTTATTTTTCTTCCTATATTTCTCTATTTCTTCCAAAGCACTGATTAGATCTCCTTCGAAGTCTCCTTCATCCAGTTCTTCGTCTCCTAGTTCTTCATTTTTGGAAACATTTGCAATGGTCATAAGGAGCATTCCCGTCTTTCCATTTCTGCGTAGGAATCTATCTTCCAGATGTTAAGTTGTTACTGAAAACACCCTCTCTGATACCAATTGTTGGAATTATCTTATATATTGATAGGGGGTGAATCAGTATATAGCACAAATTTCAACTTATTTCATAGTTAAAAAAAAAATCACCACTTAAAACTATTCATCTGAAACAGTAATATACAGAATTGAAAACAAGAACTGAAGAATAATTATATGTATATCTATAGATAAAATGAATTATTACATCAGGGGGAGAGTACAATATCCAAACATGAGTACAAACTCATTTTAGGTGCCAACCTGGTCCACAAGCAACACATGTTGGTTACAGGCATCGTCCTGCAATGGCCTTGATCTACGCAAGCACCAACTCATGAACTTCAAGAACCAACCTAAACATATGTCTATCTTACTATGCAAGCTCCGACTTTAAGAAATCAGGCACCAACCCGTGGAAGAATTAAATCTCCAATTGTTTCTTCAACTACCACTAAATGTAAACACCAACTCCCACATTATATTTACCAACTCCAATTGAAAGGAGGCTCCAACCCCCTAATTTTTTTACCATCTACCACTAGAAGGAAGCACCAACTCCCTAAATGTTTTACCAGTTGCGACTAGAAGGAAGATACAACTCCCTCTTCCTTGCCCCATCTTTCCTCCCTGGGAGGTTTTACCAACACCCACTGGAAGCAAGCTCCAACTCCTTGATCATTTCCCCTTCCTGCCTCCTTGATAAGAAATAAGTGTGTATCAAATAACTGAAGTATGTAAGTTACCTTATTTGTGATGTGCGTCTTCACAAAACTTCAACTGATGTAGATCTTCTGGTTTGTGTCTTTCCTTCGATTATCAAAATCGAAACATCCAATTTCCTTATCTACGATTTGCGATAATATATGTGATATGCATCACACAATCTTCAGATATCTGCAAACACTAACTTACTTTCACACTATGTGACCTGCGTTTATGCACTTATCCAGGGTTCCAAACTTAGTTACTTCTACGGATTTGTGGTTTGCGTCCTTCACTGAGTAAAAATCACACATCCTGTATCTGGGTATCCTTCTACTTTGCGCTCTTCTTTTTGTTTATCCTCTGTTGATCTGTGCAATTCGTCTATGTTACATAAAAACTATTTCTGCGATCAAGGAGTTATTGATACCCGAAGAAAACCAAATCTTTCTCTAAAACAAATTATCTTCAAGTCTTCATTCTCCAAGCTTACTTCAACACATCCATCTCTTTCTTATTTGTACTCTTTATAACTCGAGAGATGTGTCCACTCATTGACGGGTCTTAATCTCGAAGATGCTCTATATTGTTTGTGTCATTATCAAATTACCTACTACGTCAACGTGCCACTTATCGCAATTCAACTTTGTCGGGTTTAGCACACATATGTCACTTACTTTGTGGAATTTTCACACACAAGTTCATATATGAGTGGTTTGCACACATCCTTAACTTTCACATTCTTCTTCAAAGTTGTTATGTGTGCACATATGACCCATGTCATAGTGGGATATTTGCACTTTCTGGACTTCCATATTTTCTTCTATGTATTTCTTTAAACTAACTTTGTATGAGGAAGTATTCACGCTCTTCATTCATCTTTGATGTCGGTGATAGCAGAAAGGTTCAACATTTTATCCTTTGACATCAATGACAACACAAAAGGGTTCAACACCATGATGAGGAAAATGTGTCACTCGAAAGAGTGTGGAAACTACAACTTTCATGGTAGAAACACAATCTCATCCAAGAAGCAAATTAAAATCTAAGGTACCTTGGACTACCATAACATCAATACAAATAGTTTCCCCTCCTAAGGTGATCGATAACTAAGGAAGGATCCCTAAAGGTCCAATAGGTCTTGTATTAAAAGTTGGTATTTGATCAACGGTTGGCACAAGTTGAGGAGAACCTATAGCTTTCCAAGAAGTTGAGGATAAAATACTATAAGAAGCCCCTTCAACAACAATAGTGCAAAGTATGTTAGTATGGGAAACTCCTACGGATATATGGAAAGGAACACCCAAAGGAAGATGAGTTTATGTTAGACTACTCCAATCAAAGGAAATAATCTCAGTGCTTGGAGGGGATTCTGTTGAAATGGGCAGGATTTCCCCTTGTCTAGAACAATATGAACTGACCAAGAAAACATCAGCAGTTTTCAACTCACTCTCAAATGGAAGAGTGGGATGAGATGAAGATTGTGTTAAGGTGACTACTTCAGTCTTAGCACTCTCCAATGAAAGAGTGGTATCCGGTGGAGATAACATCAACTTGACCACTTCAAATTCACTCTTGAAAGGAAGAGTGGTATGAACTGCTTGTTTTTCACTCTATGAAGAAAGAGTGGGATCGACCGAGGATCGAATTGGATCAACCATTTGTCTTCCAATAATTTTGAAGATTCATCCATGTGAGGACAAAGGTAAGTAAGGTGCATGTCCCTACATAACAAGCAAGGATTCTTGAGTTTACATTTTTTACTCTTAACCATAGAGTCACTAGTTGATGGGGCATCATCAACATGATAACCATAGGATGATGACATGGATTGTTGGGAGTCCTTATACCATACTTCTAAAACTTTGGACATGCCATGACAATCTTTAAGAAGGAGGCCACCCTTGCAAATCTTGCAAGGGAATTTGGTATTACGAGTTGTTTGAGTAAGCTGATAACCACTTTCAACACTATTAGAAGTATATGGTTAATGCTTGGTATATTTCTTATTTTTCTTCTTCTTAATCGTCATTTTCTTCTTCTTATCCACCTAATTACTAGGATCGAATCTTTCACCAGGAAAAGAAGAAGAAAGGGAAGAAGATACAACAGTCGAAGAAGGAAAAGGGTCAACATGAGGTTGGTGTTCTCATGATGGAGAGTTAACATTTGAAAATTTAGGTGTATCTAGGATCACCGGATTGAATAACCATACTAGTAATCCTATAGTAAATCTAGGAAGATTCAAAGTACCAATGAAGGGAGGACCAACATTTCCAAATGAGGGAAAAACAAAAGGTTCCCCTTAATAAGGGGTATCTTGGTTGGTTGTCCCAGAAAATGTCTAGTCATAACCACACACCCCAAGTAAACGATGACATGCTATTCCACTATGAAATACACAAATTATCCCTATGGAATTCTCAAATAAAGCACACAATAAAATCCTACACAATCTAAAGGGAACAAGCAAACATGTGAATAGGTGGGGTAAATAAGTCGGGTTTTGACAAGAGTTTCAAGTTGTCACAACTCACAATATACCGCAAGGCTCAACAGTAATACTCCACCCAATATTTCAGAGCACTAACCAAGGAGCATTAGGATCGTACCCTTGACTGTATTACCTAACTACCTGACAGTACATGCGTAGTAATATCCCTAAGTGTTGTTCTTGGTGTATTGCAACAACAAGACGACCAAAAGGTTAACTCAATTGGTTCTAGGATTCTATGGTGGTCTCCTGATATAGTCAAGGTATGTGGGAGATCAAATCCGTATTAGTGTTGTCTAATATACAACCGTTCGAAAGTGGCCTTCCGATATACTCTAGGTATGTGGAAGAACCACACAGTCCCCAGATTGTATTACTTACAAGTAACAACAGCTCCTACGTTTAACGACGTCGAAACACGTCTCTAGCCTATCACACAATGTTGCTAAAGATTTTAAATTAATGTGTACTTTATTTTATCTTAAGTTGGTTAAGTGGACAAGATGATGTTTAAACTGACTAGAAAAAAATGCAAGGAAATGAAGATGCAATATGAACACTATACTATGAGAGGCAAGAAAATACTTTACTTTCTAAAATGCAAAAATGTTTTACTTGTTTCCTATATTTTCAACCATACTGAAAATAATAATAATAATAAATAAATAAATAAAACTAAAAAATCTCTAAACTATGAAGAGAAAGATCCTACCAATGTCTCCATTTAAAAATGTAAAACAAAGAAAAGAACACCCTAAAATTCTTTTAGGACTCAAATGCCTATGAAACTTGAAAAAAAAAATTATTTTATATGAGTACAAGATATAAAACAAAACTTAAATCAAACCAATACAAAAGTTTGGATATTGTTTTCCAAGTATTTTCAATCTAATAAGGGACAAAAGAAAAAAGAAAAATTTGAATCTCTCTTGAAACAAAAAGATTAATCTACTTCTACACCTTCTCTAGATACTTCTTTTTATTTTATAGCTTTTGATTATGCAAACTTCTTCATCGCCTCATGCTTTTTCATTTTATTTTGATCCTCTTCCTCAACTATTTTCTTATTTAATGCCTCAATTTTTAATTTCTTTCTTTTATCTTTACCCTTGGCTTTTCTCTCTTTTTTTGTGTGTCAAGTTCATATCTGTTCATCATAAGAAAGTGTTATTTTATTTTCTTCCTCAAATGGACACTCTTCATCGGAATACGTGAAAGAGATGCTTACATAGGTACAATGATTATGTGACTATTTGCAATGAGTCATGCATTCGAAACCTTTCCTTGTCAATTTTGTAATCATCCATTCTTTCCCCTTCCATATGTGACAAGAATAAATTAGTTAACCCATATAATCCTACGTAGATAGGATGTAGAGGGAATAACTTCTTTTTGTTGATGGGATAGGTAGGCATTGAATATATGGAGAGTTTATTATGTTCCGGACAGGGAATATATATGAATCGGTTAGGTCCATTAATAGGAGAGACATATTTAAATTTTTTTATTTTTTGAATTATTTAAATATTGATTTAACTTAATTTTTATTGGTCCATTACAGGTGACGTTTGCTTGGGTCTTTGTGCCCCAAGACCCGGCCGCGTGATAACGTAAGCAATGGCATTGAAAAATGAAAAGTTTGAGTTAGAATTAAATGAGCCAGATACCTTTAAGCTGCACTTTTGCTGGGTGCTATTGCTGTTGGTAATCAGGTGTGGCGTTACGGGTACAACATGCAGATTAACTGACATCAATCCTACTGTGGCTTTACGCGTACAGCATGCAGCTGAACTCACTTCCACCTGTCGTCCAATCCACTTGTTAGAGGGGTGGACCGCTCTCCTGCAGCAGTAGTCTTCATATTCCTGCAATAGCGGATCACATGTCTTGGATTCTTAGTACTTTTAGGTCATCGTCGTATCTCCTATGGCAGCTGGCCAAAAACATCTGCACTCACTCACTTTGAAAACCATGCAGCAACCAGTGCGTTACACTTGATCTCCTGCATCAAACGAACAAAGAAGTAGCCTTCAACTTATTATTGAGAATCTCTTTCTTAATATCATGATATGTATGTTAAAGTTGTTGTTAATGAATTTTATTTTTCTTATTATATTATTGTTGAAATCAAAACTTGATAATCATTATTAAACTCAATGTAACTCACCATATGGTTGTGTTAAAATGCAACAATTCATTACTGATACATGGTCAAATTTCTCTCATCTACCTCGTACCTCATACCTCATACCTTTCCATTTAGCATCACTATCACTAACCAAATTAATACGCTATAAATGCAAATAGCCCTTAAAATTCACGCTGGAATTCATTCAATCATTTCATTTACTAGCAATTAGTTTTAGTTGCCCTGTTGAAAATCTCTCAAAGAAGGAGGAAAACATTCATTTAGTTTTTGTTCACCTTTTGAAAGGAGGAAATCACTTAATGCCGAAATCGGTGAAAAAGCAACTGAATCTACGTCTATTAGAAACTTTAAATTTCATAGAACCACCCTCAAAATATGCAATTTTTTTTCTTATTGTGGGCGTCATAGACCGCTAGCAGATATATTTAAACATAGATATAATGAAGAGTATTTGAATGATTCATTCACATATGTTGATATTAAGTGCTTGAGGAGAATTTCATGTCATTATCCGTACTTTACCAATGCACATTCTGATAATAGTTAGAGACGTGTTTTCATGAATCAAATTGGAAATCAGTGTATATGGTTCAAGTGAGGAGTTTGAAATTTCAAGGAAAATTCATTCAATTTTTTAAGAGAAAAATAGCAAGCTGTAGCAAAAAGTTTGAGAGATATTTATATTTGTTGTAGCATTAAAAATATTACCACATAGAGGCTTTGACTATAATCCTACAGATGCTTTATTGCATACGGCCATGTCTCCAGAGTATTGACTTTAGATTTTACAAAATGGCCACTAAGGGCAATATAACAAAAAAGAACTGGTCCAAGCATGTAGAAAGAGACCCTGTTACATGGCAGGTTGGTTGATGACGTTACTCTTCAATTTCTGACGAACCGATTTCTTTCAACTAGTCTTAGCTTAAGCTTATGCCACTACTTTCATTAAAAAAATGAGGAAGTTGAGACTAGTTTCTTTAGTTTATTTCATAGTTGTGTTTGGAACTTCATGTGTAATGCTATGCTCTAAAGTTGTTGTTTCTCCAGATGTCCTAATTGGAAAACACAAATTAGCAATACAGAAGACAAAGTGGAAGAAAGCCACTGGTACATGGTATGGCAATCCACATGGAGATGGAAACGATGGTAAGGGCAAACATAGTAATTTTTTTAAACTTATTTTTATATGTAATATGACTGTTGTCTTTTGGAAATTCAAGATATATGGACGTTTGATTGAAAAAAAATGGTATTTATGTTTTGCTTTGTAATTACAGGCGGTGCATGCGGATATGGCAGCCAAGTGAAACTGAAACCTTTCCGATGAAAAGTATCAGCAGGGAGTGCAGATCTGTTCAAAGGAGGAGGAGGCTGTGGAGCTTGCTATCAGGTATTTTAAATTGAATAATAGAATATCCCCATCTTGACCTTGGTGAAAACAATAACAAAATTTGCATTAGCCAGGGATTAGATTCTAAAATTTGTTTGTCTGTATATGCAGGTAAAATGCACTAACAATCTTTTGTGTTCAGCAAAGCCAGTGACTGTGGTGATTACTGACAAATGCCTTGGTGGCCCATAGTCTAATGGAGAAATACACTTTGATCTCAGTGGTACTGCCTTTGGCCATATGGCATCTGATCCTAATAGAGCTTCGCAGATGCGTAATGCTGGAGTTGTCTCTCTTTTGTTCAGACGGTATTTATTATTTATTATCTTTTTTACATGCTATTTATCCCTAATATTATATGGAATTAACATTGATTTGAATCAGGATGAATGGAAAAGTTAAAATTAATTACTGGCAAGAAATCATTTTGAATAATGAAAATTGAGTGAGCTCAATGTTTGAGATTTGATTTGAATCAGAATAATAACAAATTCTGTTGCCACCTACAGCCCAGCAACGCTGTGTATAAAGTAAGGTGTAACGCTGTGTATAAAGGAAGGGAAGATTGGAAAGATATAAAGTAAACTGCTGGTTATTCATACATCAACCACCCCCACCAATGAAATCAATCTGTGTTGGACAATACACATACACTTGTGTGAGTATGTCTTAGAGACATTTTGATGCTCAAGTTTGAGATTTGACGCAATCTACGATCAGTGGAGATCAACCTCCATCCACTTATAAGTAATAAAAAAAGTTACAAATGACCTTCACTTAATATTAATATATATATAAAGTTTATCTTCTCGATGTATCAGATACATTCATGTTTCTTAAACTATGACTATATGATGATTATAGTACAATGCATCTTTTTATTAATCACTTGTTATTGTTATGTTCCACAGAGCACCTTGCGAGTATTCAGGACAAAAGATTCTCTTCCAAATTAACGAAGGTTCCAATCCTTATTGATTCGCATTCCTTGTTGAATGTGAGGATGGAGATGGTGATCTTGGAGCAGTCTCTCTAAAGCAAGTATGTAGATCAGCCTGTCACCTGTGTTCCTAAATTGTGAGGTGTCTTAATGTATTAATTCGCATGCAGTGGATATAGTTTCTGTTGTTGTGTGCAGGCAAACTCTAATTTATGGCAAGCAATGCGGAGAAATTCAAGTGCAGATTGGTATATCAGTAGTAGCCAGCCTTCAGGTGCAGATTGGTATATCAGTAGTAGCCAGCCAAAATGAAAGGACGAAATAATATGTATTAGTACATAAACCACATTAGTTAAATGATGTCTTTTCAAAAGAAACCAGCAGTTATATGGTCGTTTAGAAAGAAACCAGTGGTATATAAGACAAAAACTATTAGTTTATAAAACCACTGGTGTATGGGACAAAAGCTATTAGTATATTTTCAATGTGAAACAGATCACATTGTCTGCAAATGATCTCTGATACTATGTAAATGTTATTTTTAATTTGTTCTCCTGAGTTAATAGCTCATGGCAAGGATCAATATGTGAATGAATAAATTCAATACCTAGATATTGTCTCTAAAATTTCATTAATGGATCTTGACAACTACTATACTGTAATGTTTCCATTTCGAATTTTGATAGGTTATGTCGAAAATGCCTACTGCGCCACAATGAATGTCCACAATAACATCCCAAGTAACAACTAATAAAATGTCCAAATAACATCCAAACTAACAACTAATAAAATGCCCAAGAAAGCATCCACTTTAATGTCTTAATATGAACTTTTACTCTTCGTCACTCTTGCATCCCATCAAATGTCCTAAACCTATCAAATTAATGCCCCTACTTGCATCCAACCTTATGTTCAATTCAGGTGTTCATAATTGCATCAACTTTATGTCCAATTTGGGACTACACTAAGTTGTTATCCCTAAAGTGACTCACTAAGTTCAATTTGTTAGACTAAGATGCATTGTTTTCTGCCGACCACCTTTGTTTTTTTCAATATGTATTTATAAGTGTAATTATAATGTTAGTTTGTATCAATAATATTTTTTCCTCGTAAACAGGAGCAAGATTTATATTCATTTATGAATCACCCCTTACATTGGTTTTATGTTTTGTAAACAGCCAAAAAGTTAGATATATGTTTGAAAAAAACACTTTTATCTTTTGCATCAAAACAACTGAAGGCTTGTATGTAAAGACCAATATACAAGATTAATCAGCTTGGAAACTTTACATAAAAGCTATATAAAATTAATCAGCTTGGTTTGCCTCACAAGCTCATAGGGAGCAACAATTTTTTTGGCAAAGGTAAAAACCTCATCATCGTCTAAGCTCTGAAGCCTCTGTATATCACCTAATACATACCTCACATGTCTTAGTGCCTCAATAACATTACCGGTACCAGCTTCTCCTTAATTCCTATTTATTGCAACTCCTTCGGCAATCCTTCTCACCACCTCACCAAGGTTCCGACATCTACAGACAAACGATATAAGGAAGTTATGTTTGTTGATATGGTGCATGTCATCTGCAACAGTGAGCAATTCATTCTCATCAATGTAATCAATACCAATTGCTTCAATAATTTGGGCTTCAACAAAATGACCTATTCTTGCCTTGGCCATGACAGGGATGGTCGCAACAGGCTTAATTTCCTTGATGAGCCCACAATCACTCATCCAAGCCACTCCCCCTTTAGCTCTAATATCAGCTCTCAAACCTATTTACATTGTTAAATTTTAAATAAAACCTAAACAAAAATTATATATATAAAACAAACCGTTTTTGTTTATTTGTTGTTGATCATGGAAATATTCGATACAGGTTCGGATGCTAAGCTTTATGGAGCTTTGAAGTTAACCTGAAACAACATGTGACAATGTCGGGAACATTGCCACCACGTGGCTCTTGTTGATAATAAATATATTTGACCAACAACTTGTTTAACACATGAGAAGGTAGAGTATGAGGCGCCTTAATTGCTTTGTAGATCCTTATATAGGTTGAATTTTCTTCCAAGTACCAATCTCTAACTTGCTTTAAGACTGGAATGCCTTCCTTAAATGGCCTTGGGCATTGTTTTACAGAATGTCTATTCGTAAAGGGGATAAGATAATTGATCATATATTTGTATGCAATATCACATATACTTATGCTCCCATAGGATTACACAATACCCGTAAACATGAGGAAAATATAGATTCCATCTCCAATACATCCCTTTAAATACATTGGAAGCACATAGAGCATCTAAGAGATGTGAATACATATATAATTATGGCTACACATTTAGTCCATGATAATTGGCCTTTCTAGTCACATTAGATAGCATGTGAGATAAATTGTCGATGCATTTGAATACCTTCCCTTCTTTAACTATTGTATGTATAAGGGGTACCCAAGGTTCTTTTAGATCTGTGGATCCCTTATCCATATATACCATACTTACTAGAGCCACCGCATACATGAAGGGATACCCTTGTCATTGGTTATTGTATTTGCATTAGCATTGTCATGCTCAGTGATCCATTGGATCCTTTAAGCACAAGGGAGTATAAATGGCCTAGAAACAATACTATACAACTAAGATATTATATTGTTCCTTAAAACCTTGACCTCCTCCTGTTTATCCTTAGTTGGATTAGAAGGCACTGATATCCTTTTATCTTCCTTAATTAAATGAAAGAGTTCATCATAGTGATGGTGCGCTATAATTCAGGTGTGAATTAAAGTGTCTGCATAGATGCATAGTGCTAGTTCTTTTGACTTAGTATCCTTGCTTAGAATTATTGGCCTTCCCTTTTTTCCTATAACTCTTAGGATCCATATAAAGAGTTCCATATTTATCCATTTTGAGCAAGATATCACATTAGTGGAGTTAGTCAAATCGGCTTCACAAAATTCAAATTGAAATTAATACAGTTTAATTTCCTTGGGGTTGAGTCTCTGTATGGTTTAATGATGAGTATTATTTCCTTAGGGTTGAGTCTTTTTTTGGTGTAATGATGAGTATTTCAAATTAGATATAGGGTCTCACCTTGATTTTAGCAACATATTATTCTGAAATATATTATGATGCGTCACCTAGCCAACCTTATTAAACAATGGTTTAACGAAAACAAATTTAAAGTAACAAACTTCCTCTATTTTAGTGACAAGATTGCTCAAATGAGAATGCTTCTTTTTTTCTTCTTCCAAAGTCACATAAATATTCTAAGAAAATCGGGGTGCTTTCCCTTCATAGGGGAATTTTAAGAGAGGAAAATTTCATGCAAAAGAATCTTGTATTTGTGTTTGGTAAAATTTCATTCGAATGGGATAACTCCTAGGATAGGGGAGATCCTACTATATTACACCCATTCAATATAAGAAAGTTAGTTTGTTCCTAGAGGCAAACAAAATTTGATTAGGAAGACCAAGAGGAATTTTAATTTGATTGTTAAAATTCCTATGGCTAGGGCTAACAGATACTAGAGAGTAACAAGTTTAAAATAAAAATTTGTATTGTGTTTTCAAGTAATTTTATATTCAAACATCCAACCAATACATGCATACAAATTGAGCAATCTTATTCAAATGAAATAAGACCCACCTAGTGATGAAAATATGACTTAAGGAAATCAGTCGGGATTCTCTAATAGTTAACAATCATTCCACAATTTTGAATGCTACCAATGCATATATTGCTTTTTGGTGGGGCATGTGTCAATGAATAATTTCAGCTATGCTTGACTACTTCTCAATCAAGGTAAAATTTACAATACTATCATTTACAGGATTTGGTGTTGTTTTAAAGGTTTGAGCCTTGATCATTTAATTTGAACATAAATGGATGTTGTGTTTCGTAATAAATTTGAAGATATAATATAGAAATTACCACAATAGATCCATACAATAAACAACAAGATAATGACACAATAATGTAGAAATAACCCTTGACATAGGTTAACACCATTAACTATCGTTATGGAAGGAATCACTCCACAAACCATCCTTCCGACAACTATTACATCCAATATCAAACTTGCCAAATACAATGATACATGTGTATTTATACTATCTCATGAGTATTTCGTTGCCAACCACCCCTTATTATTATATTATTTCTTTTAATTATCCAGTGGGCACATTTATTACCCACCAACTACTAGGTGGGATTATTCACATTACATTCATTATCCCGACATTACACCATTAACTATCGTTATGGAAGGAATCACTCCACAAACCATCCTTGCTACAACTATTACATCCAATATCAAACTTTCCAAATACAATGATACACGTGTATTTATACTATCTCATGAGTATTCCCTTGCCAACCACCCCTTATTATTATATTATTTATTTTAATTATGTAGTGGGCACATTTATTACCCACCAACTACCAGGTGGGCTTATTCACATTACATTCATTATCCCGACGTTACATTAATTTCTTAAGTTAAAAACATATCGATAGACCATTGAAGTTCCTAAAAGAAGTCATTTGCAAAGGCATGAAACCTAAAAACCCTATCACAATTCTTTCAATATTTCCAAATTGGTAGGTTAATACTTTGAAAGGAAAATGAAATACAGATAGCTCTATTGGAATGAAGGGATATAATATTCTTGAAGATAAGGTTCAAAAGACTTATGAATTTATTATAATCATTATGAAAAAGACATAAAACCCATTTTAGAGAAAATCTACATTCAATTCATGAAAAGACAATCATTCCCCAACAAAGCGCCATCATATTCAAATCGGAAAGTAAAATCCAAATACAGAGCTCGTGCACTAGAGTGCAAGATGAATCATTCAATATATTAAGAAAAAGTGCCCCCCTAAGATTGAACACTAGGGGCTCATTGAGGACTTAAAGCTTTGATAATGTGAAGCAATCCAAACATACATTTGTCTTGCTTAGCATAATTGTTTTTTAAGACCATGGGATGCCATAATTGAATATGGAGATATGCAGTAATTAATTTCTTTGAAAATTTTAGATTGTATTTATATAGAAATCATCAATACTTAGACCTGATGTAACTTAGTGCCCTTTATTGTGAGTTCATTAATGAAAATGTGGTTATCACTATAGATGTTGTTGCTCCATTTCAGAGGATTTACTATCAATGTTACAAGCCAAGTTGTAAACAAAGTAGGAAACTCTTTTTCGTGAAAAGTAGGGGTCAATACACCACTATATTTCTCTCTCTATTCTCTAACCAATCTATCAACCCTCCGATGACTGCATATAGCATAAGAAAATCAAAAGGCCTAAGGCATAAGGTAAATGACCAATGAACTAGAATATCCACAACGCCTAACAGTTTATCACAATCATTTACAGTTGGGTCCTATCCAAAAGCTATGAGAAGCTCCTAAAATGGTGAATCCAATCTATCACAAACCTTTGGGGGCTTGGAAACCTCAAAAATAGTAAGGGTCAATACACCACTAGATTTATCTCTTTATTCTCTAACCAATTTATCAACCCTCTAACAATGCTATCTTGTGACTACTTCGAGGTAGGTATATTAGAGCATGGTGAATTTCAACTCACTAAATGTGGGACATTCCCCGGTGATCCAATAACAATTGCAAGTGGACCATCTCCATCCCAACCTTATGCAATTGTATTATAATCTACAAGGAAAAAATGGCATGAATTAATTCCCCATAATTCCATGAAAAAGAGAGAACATGCTCATGCTTATGAAATATCACATCATTGTGATGAATCCAAATAAAGAAATTTTGTTCACATAAGTAGGTGGGATCAATAAAATTATATTTCCAATGGTAATTTATACCTTAATATTAATGGCCTTAATGAAATGGACATTGAAGGTATGAATGTTAGAAAGTATTTCACTAGGCCCAAGAAAAAGTAGCTAAAGGGAAAAATCATAAAAAAACAGTGTGAAGCTCTCAGTGTGAGGGCAACATATGTTTTGAACTCTTAGGTATGATAATGTTTTCTAGATTGGTAAGCACCATGTTAGTGCTAAAATATGTCCAATGACTGCAAAGAGGACATGCTTAGCATATCTTGAACATGGGATAATTTTTGTTTAAGTTGATATGATAGGCCGAGTAGGCCATAAGGGATTAAACACTTGATTTAAAAATAAGGTGCATCTAACATAATTAGCAGTACTTCATAGATTCATCGGCATGAAACTAGAAAGGCCAAACAGAAAGTAAACATCAAGAAATATAAAAAAAAGGTTGTAAATATATAGGATGGAAGCAATACATTCACAAGAAGGTACTCTGAATTCAAACAGTGTTTAAGTTTAGAATCATGTATTAGAAGACATGTTTCAAGCTACGGGAAATGAATGGATAAATCAACCATTATTAAATTTGGAACTTACAATAATTAATGCACTGCAAAAACTATTTTTGCAACCCAATAAGAAGAAGAACACATAAATAAGACGAAGACAATTTGACCCATAAGCTGATAGATTGTTGAGCACGAGAATACTATTGTTACATTAGGTACTAAATAATTTTACATAGTAAAATTTTTCCCTTCTATGACCCCTCTAAGAGCAAGATCGAACCCCCTTTCTTCATTTTCTTCTTTTCTTTAATAAAACTTACAATGTTTAATTCAAAGTATCCAATTCTAATGAGATCCTAAAAAATGGATATAATTCTAATACGTAGCACAAGATTAGGATTAATCTCTAGGTCGAATGGATGAGGTGGCAGATCTGTTGACTGGGTGTTTTTCTAGAAAACTGAAAAATCATAAAATCTAGGAAAATCATCTCCATAGATCCACCCGTAGGTCTTAAATGGTTCACTGTTTCTATAAACTGGATCACCTTTTAGCTAATTTAACCTGTTATGTACAAAAAAAACCCATGTTTTGGTTTTTTTGAGATTCGCCCTCGTTTGGTCTAAAAACATGTAACAAGTGAACCTGTAAAACGATCACTTATAGGCAATTCTACAGCGCATCTACAGTTTTTTTTGTGTGGCTTGCAAAACCATTAATGATTATGTAGTGCATAACAATTCTATAACACCTCTCATACAAATGTGATCGATTTAGCTGCGAAGTTTGAAATCAATAACATGCGAGCTTACTCCTTTGAGAATCTTGACCTATAGATTTCAATAGTAACACATCCCATTAACAGAAACG
This sequence comes from Pseudotsuga menziesii, assembly GCA_001517045.1. Lineage (NCBI taxonomy): Eukaryota > Viridiplantae > Streptophyta > Pinopsida > Pinales > Pinaceae > Pseudotsuga > Pseudotsuga menziesii. Next base: position 258,324 of record LPNX010453789.1, read on the forward strand.
AAGTAAGCATTGTTTTTTTAGGTTTTAAGACTAACTTCTATAGGTTTCACGTCCTTAAGGAGCTTGGACTTATGCATTTTTTAAACTAATATCCATAAGGTGTTTAGAAAATCCCTTTATAATCAATCGTGAGTAGATCTATTCTTGGTTCAAGATTGTATTGTGTGAAGGTGGTGGCCTACCCCCACTTCAAGTCTCACAACCAAGTTCTAATGCCTTACAAACCATTTTAACAAATAACTTGTCTAGAATAAGATCTCAAATTCTTTCCATCATAACTCATCAACACGCCTAATGTATTTTTTTATGTAATTTCCAACCAATTCAACCCTGGGTGACACTAATCGTTTAGAAGGCCAATGGCCCATTGTAGGTTCCTTTAGAAAGTCCTTTTGGGAGAGAACTAGGCCATTTTGACCAACAAAATATCCAACAATTGAGAACCTCTATTACTACATATCCATATGCTATAGTCAATCGAGCATGTAAAAGTTCATGAACCTCCCTAGTTTGATTTCAAATAGAAGAAGAGGAGACTACATGAAGGGAAGGTTCCCTTCACAGAAGGAAAGGTTTAAAAAATTCCTCGCCTTTTGAGATGATTTATAGCATGAAAGTACAAAAAAACTTAACCATAAAAGAAGCAATCAAAATGGTCTAGAATGAAATCCCCTTCCACCCCCACTTTCCCTGTGAGAACCCTTCACAGATTATGTGCCACAACAACACCTTCCAAGTTTTCTTTCTTGAGATGGCTCGCAGAACCCATTCAATAAAAGGACTTGTTTACTAACTTCTTGTCTTAATTGTGCATAGCCCCCCTTGTTTCTAGGGCATACATCACAACTCCCAAATGACTCTATGAAATCCTTTACCTTGATTAGAATCGACCCACATAAAGTTCTAAAGAAATTTTCAAAGTGTCGGTAAGCCATCTGCATGGGGACAAATAATAAACATGTCCTACAATTAAATCCTTGTGCAAATAAGAAACTTAGTTTTCATGGTGAAATGTTTAGTAATCATTTTTTCAACTTTCTTTTCCACCCTTTACATGACAATATGTTAAAGGTCTTTGGGCATGTCTTAAAATGTAATAAGGACACCTAAGAATTTAAATACCCATTTGACATGGATCTAGGTCCAATTCTAGTTGCCAACCAATTCGAGGTCAAGCATTGGCTCTACTTGTAGCATGTGGTTTTGTGCCATTGAATACTAGAGTCAGAGGCTAAACAAAAAGTGTCAAGGACTTTCATATTGTTTTCCAAGAAAGGTCGATCCTCAAGGATAATGATAGAAGAGTTAGAAAAAAAAATGTCCATTAACCAACTATCCTAAGTTTAGATCATGAAGGGGAAATCCTTTGATCAATAACAAGCTTACCTTTTGGCTTAATAGATAGCTAAGCACCCCTACAACCAACACATACAGATACGGGGTGAGGGGAAAACCTTATCAGATGGATCGATGTAGGCCTAGTTGCTCAAACTTTGACTTATTGATGGAAAGACAAGTTATGTTTACTATAAACTATGTTTCCATATCGTAGAGGAAGAAGGGGATAAAACCAAGTGCATCAATCCTATAGGCTTGTTCCCATTCCATCCCTTCCTAGATGGAAAAGACATTGTCAAGAATGAAGTATCCTAAATGAATCCAATCTTGCTCCAGTGGCACAACCTTAGCTAAGTTGTGATTGAGCCACGACACGAAGGCTTTGGCTAGGATCTTATATGATGTATTCAGGAGTGTAATCAATTGCTAATTGGTAATTAACTCAAGGTCGCCTACATTGGGATGGATTTGATGAAACCTTCATTAATATCTACTCCCAAGCATTTCTTTCTCAAATCTTCTTTATATACCTTCAGAAGGCCCGAATCGATGAAGTTTTTCCTTCGCTATACCAAAATTGTTTACACATACCACCAAACTAAATATATGACAAATTCCATTTTCATTCCTAACAAAACTAATTCAATATCATTCAAAAACAAAATACTTATACATTGTAGTGCATGCAATGCAAGTAATTTCCCTTTGTCAAGTGAATGTAGATTGGATGGTTGGAAGGTTAGGTTGTAACCTTCTCCGCCCAAGTTCAAGTATGCCTCCAAGACGTGTTGTTGTATTACTATGACACCAACTAAGGTGTTAGTACTCTTCCAATAAAAAAAACAAATACTTTCCCAATCACTTAAAAAATCCAATACCTAGTAATTTCCCTATTATTTAAAAAATCCAATACATTTCCTCTCATTTAATATTTTTGAACTAATAATAAAGTTGGGATTTCATTAAAATGTAGGACCACAAAAATTAAAATTCAACCATGTAGAGATTGAACCCATAAACCCATCCTTACATATATACCAGTGACCCTATGAACCCATCCTTACATATATACAAGAATAAATTGAACAATAATAACTTAAAAAATTATTATAAATATGGTTTAGATTAAAGTAATACAATGTGTTTCTTCTTTTTAGTAGCCTTTATAACTAATAAGGTAGGTGCATTTTTTTTGTTCGATTGCTCGTCACTTGGGGCTAGTAGCAATAAACCATTGGTTAAGAATTGCAACCCAGGGTCATCTAAGCCGTCAAAGTCATACAGGGATCGCACCCGACTTGGGCCACACCAACCCTTAACATGGTTGGATTTTTTGGTGTCTCCTCCCAACGAGCTCCTAAGGATAATTGAACCCAGGTCACCCTTTTGACGAGACCCACGCCTTAACCAAATAAGCTAGCAAAAATTGACATAATGCAATTAGGATTTCATTATAATGTATAATCTTAAATAAAAAAATTCAACCCTATAGAGATTGAACCCATCCATGTATATGTACTAGAAGAAATTGAACAATAATAATTTTAAATTCTTTTATTATAAATAAAATTAATAATTAATATGTTTAAAAAAATTACTTACCAAGGAATCAAATATTTGAAAAACTTAAACATTTTGGATTGCCATTACATTTGTCAAGTTTTTCAAATCGTTTTCTAGTCTTTGAGACCCACTAGAGATGGACCGTAGATAACAATTACATTAATCGAAATATTGATTAGATATAGTGAAAAAACAAATAGAGATAGCAACAAAAATGTTAGATAGAAATAGCAATTGAAAAAAACGAAATTGTTTTATATTTTTATTTTTTACGTTTCCAAACATTTTACCCTAAATGATCATTTTAAAAAATCATTATAAATTACTTAAAATATCTAATAATATCCTTAATAAAGGAATGGTGTGGGTTTTCAAACTATTTCATCACCTATTCAATTTCACAATTGATAACCTTTTCTAACCCCATGGGCACTTTCCGAAACCCTCTCCCTAGAAGAGGGAACTCCATAATGAAAGATATTTTTTCACATGAAAAAATCTACAACTTGTTATTCTATGAAAAATCAAAGTTACAAATATCTAATAATATCCTTAATAAAGGAATTGTGTGGGTTTTCAAACTATTTCATCACCTATTCACTTTCACAATTGATAAGATTTTCTACACTCATGGGCACTTTCCGAAACCCTCTCCCTAGAAGAGGGAACTCCATAATGAAAGATATTTTTTCACATGAAAAAAACTACAACTTGTTATTCTATGAAAAATCAAAGTTACAAAAGACCCTGTCATCATATAGCCTTCAAAACTGGCAAGCATAGAGTGCATCTTCCTTCTACAATAAGTTAGAACCAGTTGCCATGAAAGAACACAAGTCTAACAAGTCCATAAAAATAGGACATAAATACACCACACCGTCATCCCCAAAAATATACAAGCAAACTATAGAGCAAGACAGGGTTCAAAACAATGAGCAAGAACTATAATCGACCATCCATAGGCCCAATTGCCAACTTGGAGAGAGAGTATGCCCGATCACTTAACTCCCTGTAGATATGCTCAAGGTAAATCTTTGCGAACTCGCCAATAAATTATTGAATCATGTAGAGCCAGTGCTCCAACTACACTGTGTTAATTATCACGAGATCGTTTTCCCAATCTATAGCCACCTTGAAGTCACCCAAGATTTTTAATGAAAAATGCCTCTTCTACGAGAGAACCAAAGGAGACCCCAAAACGCCAAAAAATCTTCCCTTGTATTGGATCCCTGCTCGACTTCCATCCTCAAGTAAATATGATGGTCTTTTTTTATAATAAATATCATCCCTGCCCCACATAATCCATTATTTGTCGACCCATCAAAATAACAAGTTGAAATAGAGCCCATGATCATTGGTTGTCTAATAATCCTTTGTGTCGCAAATAATTTATGTGATGTATACTCACTAAGAGCACATCAAATAGAGTTACTCACATGGAAAGCTAACAGTTTAACTTCCTGAAAAATACAACGGTTCTTGGCATTGGACATTGCCCAAATAGAGAACAGTGGCAGACTTTTGTATTTGACTTTAGAAAATAGTTAGTTAAATATAAAATCTTAAAGTTGTTTCCATCCCAATCATTATTATGCTTCAATCTTACTTCCAGGTCTTGCCACATCTTCCTGGAGAAACTGCAATGACAAAAAAGATGAGTTACACTCTCCAAGTCCGCACGACACAAAACGCATTTGTCAGGTCCAACAAAACCATGCTCAAGTAGGTTTTCCAAGGAAAGGATTTTATTTTTTATGCGTAGCCAAATAAAACATTTGATTTTAAGACGAATTTTCATTCTCTAGAGCTTAACATCCCACATACTATAAGAAAATGATCCCCCGCTTCGATAATCACCTCGTAGGGTTTCTTAGCAGATAGAGTCCCATTAGCATCACCCCAACCCTAAAAAAAGAATATTCGTCGTCGCAATCAACACAATCCATGCTTGATTGATAGCTAAAATGTGCATATCCATTCCCCCTGTACCTCCTCAAATAGTCCCAACACCTCAGCACTGTACCGGTAGCAGTTAACAGGAAAATGATGATCTTTTATTTTGGCTTGTTCCAATGCATGGATATTCTTATTATGAACTTGAGCAATCAGTGAAGCAGATATCCAATTGCCCTCACCAACCCCCACAAGTGGATGTATCCCTATGAAGGTCTGTATCTGATTCCCAACCATCCAACTAAGACATCTTCCCAATGGAGGGAATGCTTTGAGAAGCCCCTTCCAAATTATAGAAGCATTTGCAGCAGTTAAATTCAGCGGACGAGTCCAAATATTAAACGGTAATCCTTTTAGATATTTCACCTTGACAATTTTACACCACGGTCCCGAGTGAAAGAATTCTCTCCATAAGCTTTTATCTCTCAAGGAAAGACTAAACCACTCTAATCTCTTTATGCCCCAACCACATAGTCATTTAACTTGTGATTGATGAACAACACTATGTTAAGTGTCACAAAGTTCTCGTTATATATATATATATATATATATATATATATATATATATATTTATATATATAACGGGTCGACCCCGAAGTATAAAGGATCGTGGTGTTGTTGTCGACGTCTAGATCAATGTGTTATTGGTGGGGGAGTTATCATACTAGAGTCGATGCCGATGTAACAATGCCAACGTCACAGTCGTCAAGTCGGGTTAGTTTTGTAAGTAATATGTTATGTGTTCTGACTACTGACTCCCGATGTTTGGAGGATAGTAGTCGGAGTCGACAAATCAAGGTTGTTTAGTTGAGAACCCAATATGCATTCCAAATTTCGACTCCCGATGTTTAGTGGATAGAAATCAAAGGCAATGAGTTAGTGTTCTTCGTTGGAACCTAACTTACGATCCGACTTTCAACTCCCGATGTTTGGAGGATAGAACTTGGAGTCGGTAAGTCAAGGTTGTTCGTTGGAGACTCGATATACGTTCCAACTTCTAACTCTCAATGTTTGGAGAATAACAGTTGGAGTCGAAAAGTCAAGGTTATTTGTTAGAGACTCGTTATGCGTTCTAACTTCCGACTCCCAATGTACGGAAGATAGCATTCAGAGACAATGCGTCGGGACTGCTTTGTTAAGAATCCATTTTGCGGTTATGATTCCCAATTTTCGTTGTTGAAAAGGTCGAAAAAAACCTGAACAAGTTAAGATGGAAAAATTGACCATCATAACTACAAATTAGGTCAATGTAATCGTCGATTAACCAACCTTAATTATTAATTAGGAGTCTATCATATGGATGCCTACGTTTCCGCATTGGTTGGTGTCGCATGGTTGTAGTTGATCATTGGGAGATTTGGAAGCCGATTTAAGGTTCATGTCTCCTTCTAAAGGTCGGATTGGCACAAAGGGATGTGACATATCGTATCAAAGCAATAAAAATTGACAAAATGGTGTTTAAAAGAGTTCCTTGTTGTCTCAAAGGTTCACTGAGGTGACCGAGGACGTGACAAAGTGGTATTATAGCTAGAGTCCCCTTCGTTGGTCGGGCGAGTGCTATCGGGGGACATGGCGTGTCACCCGATCCTACTCGCCCGATCTCGGAGGGAACATGGACTATCTACAGGGTTCTAATTGTTGTCTATATGGCCAATTTATGAAATTCATGACCATTTAATTGCTCTTATACCACTTTGTCATGTTCATGTTCACCTTGGTGGTCCTTTGAGACGATGCGGAAATCTTTCAAATGCAATTTTGTCAACTTCTCTTGCTTTGATACCATTTGTTCACGTCCCTCTACACTAATCTAACCATCGGGACGAGACGTGAACCTTAAATCAAAATTATAAATCGCCCAATGCCAGTTACAACTTCAACCGATACCAAATAATGCAGAAACGTAACTAACAATATGCTAGATTTCCTAATCAATCATTAAGTTTGGTTAATCGACGATTACATTGGCCTAATCCATAGTTCAGACGATCATTCTGCCATCTCGAGTTTTCCATACTTTTTTTACCTTTCTGACACGGAAAATCGAAAATCAGAATGCACAACTTGTTCTTAACGAAATAGTCCCAACATGCCAACTCTGACTCCTATCTTCTAAACATCAGGAGTCAAAAGTTGGAACGCATAACTGGTTAGCAACAAAACTAACCCTACTTGCTGACTGCAACGTTTGAATTTTGGGATACTTGTCGTCAGCACGTCGGACCTCGAAGGTCGGCACTGGCTAGACAAACTTACCAAAGGCCCTTTCGATGCCGACATCGACGTCCTCACCTCGACATCAGGACTTCGGGGATCCACTTATACCCTGGGCGATATCACCCTCTGACTCGTAAGTTGAGAGTCATAACACAACCACAGCTCTACGAAGCAATCTTGAACCCTGATTTCGAACGTTGGCTCCTCGGCATTAGCTTTAGTATGATGACTCTTCCGTCAAATATAACATGTTGATCATGAGGTCAACACCTCGACGGTAGTACCAACACAATGAGCCTATCACCAACCCGCATGTCGGCCCTTCGGCAACCAACAAATAACTTGTTGTTTAACAACATTCTTCACTGAGATCTCCCTTACGACCTTGGACATCGGCTTTGAGACTTCGACCATGGAAACTCGGCACTATTCTTCCGACTCAATGGACTTAACACTTAGCAAATTCAAGAATACAACTAAGGCACAGATAGAAGCTGTCGATATCCATATTACGCCTTCACAAAACTTGCATAACGTATGTAGATGCAAATTGAACAAACATGTTTGTATGTATGTACACACACACACACACACACACACACAGATATATATATATATATATATATAACGGGTACTTCGTGGCACTTAACTTGTGTCCTATCAGTGTTCATCGACCACAATATATAGTATTCATTACACGGGTATATGTTTATATCTTAGAATTTGTGGTTGACTAGCATCTATGCTTTTCCTAGATTACACGAGGATGAGACAAGTGTACTGTCCAGTTTGATTTTATGACAGTTGTTCCAAATTCGTAATAAGCAATTATAAAATAAAAAAGAATATAAAAAATAATTGGTAGTTGATGCATGGATAACTTGTAGCTAATGCATTGATAACTGTTTAACTAGAAAAACGTGAGTGATAACTTTTTTTTGGCACTTAAGTTGTGACCTATCGGTGTTCACTAGCCAGAAGTTAAGTTGTTGTGCTAGTTTTAAATTTGGAACGACTACCATAAAATAAATCTTGACAATACACTTGTCTCATCTCATTGCAATCTAGGAAGAGGACCATTCTTTATCCACCCCAAATTGTAAAATTTAAACACCTATCAATATAGTTATAATTTTTTCATAATTTAAAAAAAAATCATACATACTTGAAAAAAGATAAACATTATTTTAATAAAAATAATGTTGAAACCATACTTCTTTTAATATATGAAAGCATTAACGATGGTTATTAATTATATAAAATATCAGATACATTGATGTACATACACATAATTAAATAAAATATTTTATTTAAGCTTGTTTACATATAAATATTAATCAATATTATTTTAAATGACGTGTAAATTAAAAATATAAAAATATAAATTTATTTAAATTGTGATTATTATATTATAACACAAAATACATGTTGATGTAAGCTAGTCATATTTACATTTTAATTATGATTAGACAAAAGTAATGTTGAAACCATACGTCTTTTATTATACGAAAGCATCCGGTTATTAATTATATAAAATATGAGATACATTGATATACATACACATAAAAGAATACCTACACATAATTAAATTAAATATTTTATTTAACTTTGTTTACATAGAAATATTAATCAATATTTCTTTAAATAACGTGTAAATTAAAAATATAAAAATATAAATTTATTTTAATTATACTTATTGTATTATAACACAAAATACATATTCATGCAAGCTAGTCATATTTACAATATAATTATGATTAGATAAATAGTATAAAAAATAAGATAAACAATATGAAAAATTTAAAACTTCCTAAAATTATTGTAAATTTTAATTAAAAACATTTGTAACAAAAAAAAATTGTAACAGTGAAATTTTTTCTTTTCTTTCTTTTTTTTTTTTTTTTCAGAAAGAAAAAAGCTTATCCTTGTTATTCATTGAATCAAAGGGCATCTCACATAGCAAGCTCGGGAAATGGGCTACAATCAATGAGGACACAGTACAAGATGTAAAGCCATACCATCTGAAAGATACACAACACGAAGAGCGCTGAGGAGGAGGGTCTAATGCCATCTATGATGTATAAAATATACCCATCAGTAATAACTGTCATGTCCATCCATATCTACCGTGTACATGAAGAGCATGTGAGCAGCAAACTAAAGGAGCCAGTGCACTACAAGAAAATAAGGTGCAAAAAAGAAAGGGCACAAAGTCCCGCACCGACTCAAAAGAGTTTAATATTGCCATGGGAGGTCAATTGACCCTCAAAAAATTCATGGTATGTGCCAATACCCGGAGCCAAAGAGAGAGCAGCTTTAGAGAGACGGTCAGCTTGCTGATTATGTTCACGGTAGATATGGTCAAATGACAGCACTAGGAAGTGTGTGCAAAGCTTCCTAGTTTCCCTACACCAGTATAGTAGCTCAAATGGAGACAGGGAAGACTTGCCCTTTGCCCAGTTAATGACAACTGAGGAGTCCCCTAGCACCTAGAGTGAGGGAATGCCCATCATATGGGTGCAAAGCAGAAGGGCCCAAAGCCCAACCAATTCTGCTTTTGTATTAGTGCATTGACCGACCCCCACAGCAAACTCAAAGGAATGTGTTTCATTTAGGTGCAGGCTGTACCCAATGCCACCACTTTTTGCTGAAGCACCATCAAAAAAACTGCATGGATATACAATACTTGGACCAAGGCCCAGTATTCTGAGTCTTTTCCTCTTTTCTGAAGGTGGGCAATACATTTGAGAGAAGTGATTTACCGGCTGAATCAAGCCCAACAATGACAGCTTATATCCCTCGAAGATAGATTTATTTCTAGCATTCCACAGAACCCACATTGTAAAGAAGGGAAGGTAACAACAGATATTATACTTCGAGAAGCGATCAGTCCACTTCCCCAAGAGATCCACAAGAGACACAGACTGAAAAGTAGGTTCCAAGTGATACTGTTCACTCAGTATCGAGAGCAGGTTCAGCCAGACTGGGCAGAAGCCAAAGAGGTGCTGTGTGCAATCCTGATCTGCTAAGCAGAGAGCACAAACTGAGGGTCTAATCCATCCTCTCCTCTGAAGGTTATCCCAAGTAAGCAGTTTATTTGATAAAGCTAACCAAACAAAACAACTGATCTTTTTTGGCAGTGTACCATTCAAAATAATATCTAAGAGTTTGCTGCCAAGAGGGGGGCATGATGATGAGACAATGGAATCATACACCGCACTCGCTGTAACAGTACCATTTTGCGGGTTTAGTGACCAGACTAGTGTGTCCATTCCTGAAACCAGACGAAGGCCACACCTATCCATACTGATAGTAAAATTCTCCCATGCAATTTTCCATTCACTACCGATACCCAGATCAACAGCAGAGTGCCAGTAGTCATGAGGGCCCAGTAGAGTGTTGCGGGCACTGGCAAGGGAAGAAATATCTAAGTCAGCAAGGAAATCGAGAAGATCCGAGAAGAGAGACAGAGACTTGTCAACACCCACAATCGGGTCAATGCCCAGACAAATGCTATGGCCATCACCCACATTCCATGCAAATCCGCGACCCAATACAGTGAAACTTTCTATTACCGCGTACTTGCATAAAATCAAATACAAACTAGGCAGTCTGTTCTGCCCATGGAATACAAAAATACTAAATTTGAATATCTAATTGGAAATCTAGTAAGATATTGATGGGAGCACCGTGCATAATAAAATATATTTCATAAAGTTCCTTTGCCAAATTCAACTTTCATCCAACAGCCGGTTTGTCGTGTACATAATTTTCGAGTGCAAGTAGGTGGGGTGCGAGGCCTACACGATCCCAATGGAGGGACGACTTTTAACATTATTGGTGAATTAAGGTCCGTGCTTCACTACCTTTCGATTTCTTTAAACTAATAGTGTGGGGTAGGTGGCGCCTTTAAACTAATGGTGTGGGGGAGGTGGCGCCTTTAAACTAATGGTGTGGGGGAGGTGGCGCCTCCCCCATGTGAAGTATTATTTACTAGGAGAGAAAGTGGAGAATCCATTCCCATTAAAATGGACCCACTTTGAGGGTTTCAAGCACCTCTCTTTCTTTTCTTCATTTTTGTTTTTATTTTATCTCATGGGGACTTTTAAAATTGTAAAGAATAAAAAAAAATGTAAAGTAGTAAAGCTAATTATATGTGATCTAGTCACGAGGAGCATTAATGGCTCCCACTACATATTTGGCATGGGTTTTTATCAGAGGAAAAAATACCAACCTTTGATATTCATATGAATCAAAAGACATATTAAACAAATACATGAGAGTCATGTCAGTCCTTCCCAAACCATCCAGCTAATACAAACAGATCAGCATAAACAGCTAATATACAGGACAGCACAACATGTACAGATCAGCATGTACAGCAAAACATCAAAACAGCCAGCCAACCATCAAAAATAGGATCTAATCAAAGTCTAATCATAAGCAGACTTTTTCATCATTCCTGAAAGTTCAGGCCAGATATCCTATTCCAATCTGTGGTGTCCATCAAACATACGATCCAAGGAAGCAGAATAACTAGCTGAAGTTCCCCCAAAACAGGCACAAAAACATACTAATAACCGGATGCTGTAAGAAGAAATGTAACAGACATCAAAAAAGTAACAAATGTCCATCCCCAATGATCATCCCATCCAAATATTCCGAGAAATATCCAGTACCCACATCCAAATTAAGAGCCTTCTTTGATAGATCATCAGCTAGCATATTGTGTTCCCGAAAAATATGATTGAAGGCCACTGGTGGGGCGAGTTGTATCATGGAAAAAATCTCTTCGCACCAATGTTTCAATGTGGGTATTTTAAGGGCTGTCAGTATGTTAACCCAAGAGATAACCACCTTTGAATCACCGAAGATCATTTTAATGGGCAAACCCATCAAAGAGCCAACTCGGAGGACAGACCAAAGGGCCAACAGTTCAGCACGTGTATTTGTACAAATGCCACAGCCCACAGAGAAACAGAAATAATGGGTTTCACTGATATAGATCACAAACCCAGCACCTCCCAAATTCCGTTGTGCTGCACCATCAAAAAATCCAACAGGAAAAGCATGTATCGGCTTAGGACCAATCTGCCGGCTCTTTTTTTTAAATGAGGCACAGGGTAAAGAGCAAGAAAACTCTCTATCCTAGAAATGAGCAGGGAGGCATAAGGTTTTCCATTTTCAAAGATACAATGATTACGATGGAGCCACAGGAACCAGAAGATTACAACAGGGGTGTAACGATAAGATGCAGATATAGCAATGTAGTTGAACCAGTGCTCTAAGTAAGAAAGTACAGTGCCATGAGGAGTGAAGGTGAATCCCAAGCAATTCGAGAAAGGGGTGAATATATACACCGCGAAAGGACACTTCAAGAACAGATGTCCACAATCCTCCAATTCTCCTTCACAAAAGGCACATCTACTAGGGCCATTGAACCCACGTGATTGTAGATGGTCCCAGGTGAGGATTCTGTCCCTTACCAACAGCCAGGTAAAACAGATAATCTTCAGCGGTAACTTCAAAGACCAAAGCAGGAACAAGATCTGGTTTTGTTCCTCAAAATTGTTGTTTTGTATAATACAGTCATATCCAAGAGCAGCACTGATAGGACCCACATAGCTCCCAAATGACCACAGAAGCTTATCAGCTTCCCCATTAAAACTGATCCGATTAAAATCTAGTCCTTTGGTATAATAACTCCACTGTAAACTCCAATCATCACATAAATCTAACTCCTCTGCTGAGAACCAAAGACCAGTTGCGTGATTTTTTGCCTGATCAAGAGTGATAATGCCATAGTCTTCCAGGTAAGTTCTCAGCTCTTCCGACAGTATATAGGAACAGCCTAAACCCACAATAGGGTCTACACCAACCCTTACCTCTATACCATTTCCAACTTGCCATATTAAGCCATTCCCAATCCAATGCAAGGTTTTTAAAAAGCCCATCCAAATATGGGAAACATTCTAATGTCTGAATTTTTTGAGTCTGCACCAAGACTGCAAAGACATATTCTTCATATATTTTGCCCTCAGGAGCTGATTCCAAATGCCAGGATTGTTCAATGCAAACCAGAAGTTCTTCATTCTTAATGATAAGCTGAAATGTGGGAGATGTTTTATGCCCCATCCCCCCTAGGATATGGGTCGAGCCAATAGGTGCCAATCAATCAGGTGAAATTTCTGTTTTAAGACCGAAGACCCCCAAAGAAAGGAAAAAATAAGTTTTCTCAGCTTATCCAGTATGGAGGATGGTATAGGGTAAAGTGCACACCAATAAACCGGAAGGCTAGAGAGAACAAAACGGACAAGGACCAAGCGACCACCCAAAGACAAGAGCCTGTTAGACCAGTGGTTAATACGTTTGTCAAATTTTGCAATAAGCCAACGCCAGTCTTTAACCATATAGCCAGAGGGCTTCAAGAAGAAACCAAGGTAAGTGAAACCCAGGTTTATGTGAGCAAAACGGTAAGGCATAATATCAGAAATCCTGCTCAACATAGCATCATCCAAATCATGATGAAGAAAACAGGACTTATCCATGTTGATCTTCATGCCCGAGGCTT
>LPNX010453789.1:272299-287487 GCA_001517045.1 Pseudotsuga menziesii
GCTTTAGTCAAGTCTAGCTTAAGTATGAGAGCCGATTTTTTCATGAGCTTAACAGAGTGGAGAACTTCCTGTGTAATGGCAACAGGCCCATGAATCAGGCGGTTCTTTAACAAGCCAAACTGCTGGGGAGAGATGAAGGAGTCCAAAAAGGGCTTTAGTCGCATTGCCGCCACTTTTGAGATCAGTTTATAGCACAGATTGCATAATGAGATAGGCCGGAAATCCCCAAAACAAGTAGGGTGGTCAACTTTAGGAATAAGTGCAATAAAGGTAGAGTTTATAGCAGGAGCAACCCTTCCCAGAAGACGAGAGGTTTCCACCAGGTTAAGTAAAGAAGGACTCAGCAGATCATAAAAGTTTAAATAAAACTCGACCGTCCAACCATTGGGACCAGGGGCTTCATCTTTTTTGAAAGTCCTTAGTGCCCCCTCAATCTCCGAAAGGGAGACCGGATCGGTAAATGCATGATGGTCATCCCCCGAGAGATAGGAAGGAAAGAGACGAATAACTTTCAGCTGCGCAGAAAGGTTGGTCAATCCATCATCCGCAAAAATCTCTTTAAAATGACCAACCCCCAGTTCTTTTAAGCCCTAATCGTTCGAAATCCAGGCACCATTGACGTCCTGTAAACACCAAATGGCATTCTGGTTCTTTCGGGCAGAAGCCACAGCATGGAAATATTTGGTGTTGGCATCCCCAAATTTTGCCCATGTGACTCTGCTCTGTAGTCTGGCCGAGTTAACTTCATGTTCCAGGGGCTTATTATATTCTGCTTCTAATTCATTTAACTTGCATTGAAGATCATGGGCCAAAATCGAAGATTGAGACATATGGAGTAGGGAATTTATCTCATCAACCAGTAGTGATGAATTAACCTTCAATCTCTGGGACTCCCACTTAGTCCAAACTCTCACCTTATCTTTTAATAGGCGAAGCTGATAAGAGAAATCAATCATAGCATCCAGTGAATTATCCAGTAGGGGAGCAGACCAAGAAAGACGAATCATGTCACAAAAACCCTCATATCCAAGCCAAGAATGATTAAATTTAAAGGGCTAGAGGCATGGTCCCGTAGGCTCCCCCCAATCAAGCAGAACGGGAAAATGGTCAGATATACCGCATCTATGTGTCCACACCCGATGTCTAGGCAAGAAGTCAATGAGATGTTCAGAAAGTAGAAAACGATCCAATCTTTTAGATATACCATCCTCCCCCGATCTACCATTTCGCCAGGTAGGGCCAGCACATGAAGGAGCAATATCCACTAAATGACGAGCAGAGAGAAGGGAGGAGAGGGAAGGCCCCAATGGATCAGGTTGTGCCTTTGTACCCCAAATTTCAGAGGCACTCAGAGTAAAGTTTAGGTCTCCCGCAAGGATAAGGTTCGGTGTAGAGAGGATTCCTCCCGAAGCAACAGCATTCCAAAAAGACTCCCGGTTCAAGTAAGGGCCATAGACATTGAGAATGGAAAAAGGCAATGACCACCCCCGCATCGAGACTTTTAGCAAAATGCCCGCTAGTGTGTGATAAGCTTTGCATCTAAGTACAAGCGGGTTCCATCCAGCGAGGAGGCCCCCCGAGAGACCCGTAGAGTCGAGGGCACAAAATTCCCACCCAGGGCAAAGTTTGGAGAAAGCAAAGAGTGCCGGGTAAGTGCTGGTCATTGTTTCCTGTAAGAGAACCACATCCGGGGATAGGGTTTTAAACAAATTGCGGAGGCTTTTCTGTTTGGCTGAACCTCCCAACCCACGAACATTCAGTGTCATAATACGCATTATGTCTCCAAACATGGTGGGGTCAATGCTCTAAGGACCCTAGGGTTTGAGGAGGTAGACCGACATGCCGCATTCTTCAGATGGGTAGAAAAAGGAGTGTGTGGTGCAGGTGCAGTAGACTCTGGTAAGACCGTCATAGGATCCTTTTTTTTTCCCTTTTGATGGTGACATTGTCAAACCGGATGGAATCAAGTGGAAGGACCAAAGGCGATAGGGGAGACTTATCCGAAAAGATGTTCAGTGTTTTGTGGAGAGCTGGATCAGAAAAGGAAGGAGCATCAGTCGGGCTATGGGGTGAAGAGGAGGATGGTAAACCTGAGGGAACGAGTGGAGGGAAATCATCAGGTGAGAAAAGGGGTCGGGTATGGTCATCATCTAGCCCCGAGGACTGCCTAGGATCATCCTTCAGACGAACATCAGCAACCCTGCTATGAATGATGATGGTTTGAGCAGGTGAACAATCGGAGAGAGCCAAGGGTTCAATCAATGAAGGAGTGGGTGAGAGCTACCTCGGATCAAAGTGAGGCAATAAGTGTGTAAGAAGAGGCATGTCAGCACCAATAAAATCGCCGAAAGTTGCCTCCATAGGCGTGAAAGATGTTGCTACGGGTGAACAGTCTGTACTCACAATTACTGTGGTAAGAGCCTCCACAGGCGGGGGAAAGGGAGCAAAAGGTGGCAAACCAGCATCAACAACCTCGGCTAAAACAGTGGTCGCCAAAGGTGGCAAGACAACACCCTCATCCACAACGCTCACAAGCGGGAAAGAGAGTGCAACAGATGACATAACAGAAGTATCAACCCCATCGTGTACATCCAACACAGGAGGAGAAGAGGGATCAGCAGGTACCACATTAGTTCTATTATCCCCAACAAGAACAACCTCAGTAGGCGGGTTACCCGAGACAGGAGACAACAGAGGAGCGGCCTCCTTAGCGAATGAATCCAAATATGCAATCTCAGAGTCGTATGCATCATCGAACAACACACAAGCATCCTTCAAATTATCGAAAGAAGATAAAGGAAGAATCGAAGATTTTCTTACCAGATTCATTCCCGGCGTCGAACAGGGTGATAAAGGATCCTCCTGTGGAGGGCTTGTAACCGGAGAGTGAGAGGAACGGCGCAAAGAAGGACAACTTCTTCTCAGGTGTCCTATTTCACGACAACAGCTACATCGGAATGGTACACCCTGGTAATCAATACGCTGGGGGATAATGGACTCATCACAATGTATATCAATGTCTGCAGGCAACCCGATAGATGTATCAAGTTCCACTAAAATCTTCGCGATCCTTTTGTCGTATACATTCATGAAGTCCTCATCGATAGCAATGAAGCGGCCGATAGTATTTCCAATACCCATAAGGATAGCACGGTTCCATAGTGGAAAGGGCAGCCCTGGTAAAAGTGCCCATAGGTGTCTCTTTTTTATCCTTTCCCTTGCCGGGTCGAAATGCACATGCCACCTGTCAAGTACCAGGGATCCTTTGCCCACCCTCCACGGTCTGTTTAGTATAGTAGAGGCATGCACATCCTCCATAAATACAAACACGATCGACCCTCTGACCAGGAGGCTAATGGCAGGCACATAATTTATGAGCGGCTTCCACCTCTCTGCTGCCCATTCAATCCACTGTTTCTTATCCATTGATGCGTATTCGAGCCTCCCGATAAGCGCCCGTGAGCATAAGGCTTCTATCCAGTCTATGTATATATCTCTACCTACCACAAAGTTCAACTTTCCATCCTTTGCCTTGAGTGTTTTTGACCTCCTACGTCGCCTGTGACGGTCAGCATAAAGACCGGCAGATGTAGATGTTGGCCCCCCCGATGTATCCGGCATGATGTATAACAGGGAAACAAACGGCGAGACACGGCAACAACCCACAAAATGTACAGGGTTACCAAACCCTAGAGAAAAACCCGAGTCAGGAATCCACAACCAGAAACTCCAAATACAATGACGAAAGGGAGTCCCCTAACTCCGGTGAAAACCTAGTAAGGGTAAACTACAATCAGAAAAACACGAAAAACCCGGCCTCTAGAAACCCTCATCACCCCACATCAAAGACATGCAGATAACGACAGGCACAAGTATACAAAACGCCTGGCCACCCCGGAGAGGACCTGACAGGAAAAAGTCAGTCCTCATGCATATAGTCACGAGTTGGATATCCAGGATACCATCATTGCACACATCGCATAAAGCGACAGAAAAAAAACAAATAACAAAAACGGCCGTCCAATCGCAGAATCAGGCAGAAAGTTCTGGAAGCCAGGTGGAGAAATACAGCACGAACGACCACAAAAAGATTAAGTCAACCCCACAAATCAGAAACCATTATAGTCCTCAATGCCAAAAACCAACTATGAATAAGAAAAACTTCCCACTTGTTTATGCTGGTTGGTACTAGTACTCTGCATAGAGGAGGGACTCCAGCCGTTGATATTGACAGAGGGTTCGGGCCGGCTCATTAACCCAAGACAGACCACATGAGAATCAAAACACAGGCATGGGTAGCAAGGAGACAAGGCAGTAGGAGATAACCGGAAAAAAAGCACAATGAACAAACCCCAATACACAAAAGCATAATAAAAATAAACAGAGGAGCGCATCGAGATACCACCAGACCTGTGTAACGGCCATCCCCACAACACCCTAGTTCAATATACCCGGTAGCGGATTCAAGAACAGCCCTGAAACCCTCGTTCAACAGCCATGAAACCCTCGCTCCTCATTTGGCATGGGTTTTTAAGAGGTTAATAACAAGTCCTTTAGATTATTTATCACTTTGCGTGTTCACTTTTTAAAGATCGTATTTGATTCCATTTTGACATTATGTTGCGAAGTTGGAAGGTTCTTTGAAGGAAATATATTTTGATTCGCAAAGCACTATTAATACTTTCAATTTGTCTCTTTGCACATTTAATACATGATGGGCACAGTATAGATTTCTTTCTTTTCACATTTACATATACTTTGCTAGACGAACACATGGATTATTTAGGAACGAAGAATAGATTGGGATCACCTTGACACCATGGCTCTAGCTTTTAAGGATGCCTCTTTAGAAAATATAAATAGCCTTTTAATGTGGGGGTCACTAGTGGCCATCTCACATCCACCGAGAATTGGAAAGTTTGCAAGAGGTTGATAACGACCCTCCTTATAGAATATTAGAAGGGATTATCAATTGGTGAGACATATTCCTCATCCACCAATCAGCGCACTCTCCTATACGTTGTTGAGTTTTTTCACTATTCTTAGTATATCTATCATCATTTATTTTATTATTTATTATTCTTTAATCGTTATATTAATAATGTATGTAGATAATTAAATGGATTGGCACAAAAATAAATCAGAGCACGCACCTACATACATAGTCCTTGAGATAAAACGCCATATAAAATTCAGAGTCCTTGAGATAAAACGCCCTATAAAATTCAGGTGCACTAGTGGGATTTAGCCTCTTGAATACATCACGTGAGTTTATTGGAGATGAGGTCGTTATTTTTTATCATATCATGTTTAAAGTTTATAATAGTTATTAGTACAACATGAGTGGGTCTAATGGTTTAGAGCATGTGTTTCTTCTTAAGAGGTCATAGATTCAAATCGAGAGAGGGGTAGTGTATGTACACCTTTGTAGACTTTAGCAGTTAAATCACTGCATAGAGGGGGGTCTCTTGTCCCACAAACGAGGGGGTCTCATACACCAAATTGGTGCCTCGCTTGGTGATGACCTTAAAAATAGATTATTATTATTTATTATCGTATAGACTTAAAGTCTACTATAGTCATTAGTATGGACTATGAGGGTTGTCGATCTTATGTTTTTATTCAGTTTCATTTTCAAAGAAAGCTATTGGGGATATGCATGGATTCATGTATTTTAAGGAATATTTGAGGATCAACTAGTGGATTTGGGAAAAAAATTTATCTTTTAGATTTTCGTTTATTTTGCTAGATGATAGTTTTTATGTGTCTTTAGCAGCAGGTTGTTCTTACTAGATTTGACTTTAGCTGTTTTTTTGTTCAAAAGATGGAAAAACAAGATGAAAGATTTTATTATTAATATGTAATTTTCTTGTGGAGATGGAAAGATGGTATGAATAGACTTGGTGTCTCATGGTCAGATGGAAGGATAAGATAGAAGTTGTATGTGTTGTTATGTAGTTTTTATGTGAAGTTGGAAAGATGTGGAGAAGAGAACTTGTTGTAACTTTGATTCTATCTTTTGAATATCAAGTTATTATATTTTTCGCATGAAAAAGAAACTTTTATTTTGTTAAAAAATTATTTTTATCAAATGTTTATAAATTAAAATTCTCCAGATATGAACTTTTCTCCGATGTAATTCAAATTCAATATTAAATTATCATAAAAGTTTTTTCATCATGGGTTATGTTAAAAGGAAGAACAAACTTTCATGTGTTACGCAGTAAAATAAGGCATTGGAAAATTTCTAAAACACAATGGGAAGAAATCATTTGTCATCTCTATGAGATCGAGAACGTTGAGGATGAAAGTAACTTTCTCTTTGAGTGCCCTACGTACACCCACATTCAATCGCAGGTTCATGGTCTTTATTATAATAATAACCTCTCTAATCTTCTAACTTGTCAAAACTATAGAGACCTTGATATGCTTCTTCCGTGCTTCTTTCTAAGCTTTTTGAGCATAGAAATAAATTTTTACAGCAAAACAAGTAATGTGTACCTTCTTAAGCTCCAATAGAGCAAAGTTGGTCTCGGTGGAGATTCATCATCATCAAATGAAACCTTGTTTCTCTTTTTGTTGATTTCAACAAAACAATTCAATATTAAATTATTATAAAAATTATTTCATTAATTCTATAAAACATGTGTTATGATAAATTAAAATGAAACTTTTGTTGTTGTTTTGTTTCCTCTGGAAAAGTATGTTACAGAGTGTTTAAAACTAATCTTTGGAATATATTAGAAAATGGAAAAGTTTCTTTGGAGTTAAGAGTTGTTGCAATAAGGTTCTACGAGAATGTTATTGCCGAGTTTAAGAACACTAAGGGTTAGTCAAAAGAAATTTACTAGAATATATGCATTAAGGTTGTCCCCTATGCCCTCCAAGTTAGAGGGTTGTTCACAAAAAGTAGGTTGTGTTGGCACAACTCTAGTTGGTATAGTCGTCATTCTTCCTCTTTACACTTATGATATTGTTTTTATGACGAGAAGATCATATGATATCGATAAGCAACAAATAATTCTAAAGGGTTTTTGCTCTAGTATTGGTATGACTGTTGACACTAACAAAACATAGGTTATTATAATCATACCCAAAAAAATCATTCATGTGAATTTCATGTGTGACAACAACAGCTTGGAGGAAGTGACCTCATACAGATAACTTAGAATCGATTTTCATCACAAGCTTAAATATTGGAGCTAGAGCATCCAAAAAGGGATAAAACAAGGGTGGAAAGTTTATTATGGACTTGAAAATAGTTTTTAAATCTATGAACCTTTGGCTTTGGGATAAGAAGAAAATCCTCTTTGAAAATCTCGCTAGTTGTATTATCTTATATGGATGTGAAGTTTGGGGCTATAGCATCTTTACAGAATCGCAGAGAAGAAAAGAGCAAATCCAAAAGCATTTTATAACTTATAATATCAAAATTAAAGTCAATACACCCTATCATATCCTCCTCATAGAAGCAAGTATGTTCCGAATTGAGAGCATGGCTATGACTAGGTACCTAATGTCAAAGAACAATGCAAACAACATGGGATATAAGAGGATTTCGAAGATTGTGTCAAACTCCAGTCAAAATCACCAACAACTTAAGCCAGGTTGGCATAGAGATGCCAAGCCTTGGAAAAATCATTGGGGAGTTGAGGAAGAGGTCACTCTATAGAATAGTGATAATATTAAAAATATTATTACATTTAAAGTTAAGGAGAAGTTGTGAGATAAAGAATTCTAGGGGATAAATGAAAATTAAGATACTATAAAGAGGTAATCAACCATAATCTAGAAGATCAAAAGTATTTCTCTAGCATAACGAAAAAAAAATGGCATTGTTAAATAAGAATAAACTCTCACTATTTCCATAATGAATGAAATAGGACATTGTAAAATTCTTAGAATATTGTGGGGTGAAAGAATTTGTAAACTTTGTGACACTAAGAGGGTTGAAGATTAAAATCACTTTCTCTTAAAAAACAACTTCAATACACCACATTAATTCACAATTTCAAAATATTTTCTACAATACCGACTAACATTTTATCTCATCACGAATATGATGATTTAGTAATGCTTGCATTAAAGTTTTTCAAGTACAAAAATGATACACACACATATATATAATATTTTCTATGGTCTAATAAATTAAATTAAATTAATTTACGTGAAAGTTAATTAAAATATAAAAAAAATTGTTAGTCTCTATGTTAATTAAAATATACAATTTATTATTATTATAAATTATACATAAATATTGTATTACAAAAAATATTATGAAGATTATAAATAAAATGCCCGGATGCGGGTGACTCAAGAAGAGGGGACATGTGTGGACTTGATTGGACATATGTATGGTCCTCTACCACCCACCTCTTGCAAACTCAGGAAGAGGGGACATGTGTGGGTTGGATTTGACATATGTTGGGTTAAATTCGCCACCTCATGCTATGGTATGTTCAGGATTTTTAAGTTAAATTCGAATTGGAGCATGACAAATGACATCATTACTAGGAGAGGAAAACTTCAATGTAGGATAACACTTAACAACCTGATTGTTATTGCTAGTCGTTCGATGGGAAAGTCCTGAAATAGGCATAATAACCCTCGTCATTTCCCTCGTGCTAATCACCTTTTTCTCCCTACCTTGGTGATGGTCGAAGGTTGTTTCTGTAGAATCCTGAACTCTCCTCGAAGAAGCTCTAAGAGGGGGGGAACTCTTCTATCTTGGATCTGGATGGGAGTATGAACATCAACTCGCATGTGAGAACCAAGGATAAGCCAAAGCGGGGGAAACGGGTTGGGAAGAAGACATCCCATATTCCTAGAGTGGAAAGGGAGTTTAGTGAGGGTGCATAACAACAATCCTATCAAGAGGTTCCTGAGGAGGTTTGTCGACAAATTGAAAGAATGGAGTAGAATATTTATAGGACTAGGGATGAGCCAGATGCACAAAACTTCCAAATGGAATGGGCAAAAAAAATATTAGATGTCGGGTTGTCTTGTTCGAGGGAGAAATAATGGAAAAACTGTGATTCTCTAATGGAAGATGAAAATATCGATGGCTTTGGCTTTGGTGGAGACTAGGGACACAATGGCCAGAGACAGGGATGAAGTAAAGGTTGAATCTACATGGATGAGGAACCAAGTCCTATGCATTATTTCCACCTTGGAAAGCATCATAGAGGCTATTAAGGAACTTGCATGACGCATCAACATATTGGCTCATGCCACCATGGGCAAAATTTTCGATCCTAAACTGGAGAATGAGCAGCGCAACAATCAACATTAATCACCCGCCAATCATGTGGCAACCATTTTTTACGAAGCCTAGTCGTTGGAATGGGTTTTTCCCTAGGCTTCTGAGTCTTTTGGTCCTCTTAGCTTTTTATCCAAGCAGTAGTTATGGGGTTGTTTTGTTTTGGTTAGCATTATTTGGTAGTTACAATAGTGTTTCAATATCGTAATGGTTTTATTCAAACTTATGGAAACAAGTTAGTTTGCTAGAATTGTGGTGGGGCTAGAAAAGTCGAGTTTCCCATCAAGTTGGTTTATTAATCCTTTAAAGTCTTGATCTTAGTTGCATCATTGAATGCATAATCGCTAGTTATCATCAAATTGATAGAGATATTTACTCTTTACTCTATTCTCTTTTTGAAGTATTAATATATTGTAAGGCCGGGACCTATTTGCCCGACGATATGCACCGATCGGACGACCGGCCGCGTCGGACGTGACCGGTCACGCACGGCCGGTCGTCCGATCGGTGCATATCGTCGGTTCACACTAAAACATTCCATTTTAATGTAGTCATTTGTAGAGGAGATTTGTATAAAACGTGTGTCCATTAACTTATTTAATGATAAAAAATTAAAACACTTAACTTAAGAAGAGATATTTGATTTAAATTAGGAAGAGAGATGTAGACTTTAAACGATGTTACATAGGGTGAAGTATATATTTAATTTAAAAATTTAGGAACAAACATTTAGTTTTAACTTATGAAGATACATTTAGTTCAATTGCGTATAGGATTTGCATGATGTCACGTCTCTTGAAAAAGTGTATATTTGATTTATTAAACCTTATTTTATACACCATAGAATGGAGAGACGTATACTTTCCAAAAATAGGCAAAATAGATTGTTTGGGAAAACTTTATTAAAATATGGTTTTTAAAAGGTTGCGTGATTAAAGAATTTCTCATTTTATAACCCAAAAAAAACAGATGAAAACTAAAATTACTTTCTTATAAAATGTTTTCTATATACTTAGATTAAAAGTTAATTTCAACACATTTACTATAATATTAATCTTTTTTAAGTTTTTGACTAATCACAAATATGTTGATTTTTAAATGTTTTTTATGAAGTTTTTGAGCATATAATTTGGAAAGTTAGAACTTTATATTACATGATAAAAAAATTTACAAGTACAAATATATTGATGTGGTCCTAAGAATTTAAGAAGGAGAATTTATCCAGTTTAGAAAACAATAAGAGACTGAAATTTGTTCATATCGGGCTACACAAAGTTTTACTGAAGATTTCTACAAAAAGAAATTGACTTAAAACTGCCTTTATCAAGTTGCACAAACAATCTCTTTGTCTTTGTAGGGCTACAAAAAGGAGCGTTTAACCATTCTGGCATATCCCAAAGATGGGAAAACAGACAGTAAAAAACCATAAGATAGCATACTAAAAGATAAAAAAGGAGCAAAGAGGTACTTTTCATTACAAGTCATCCAAACTTGGAGACATGCATCAAGAATCAATGTTGTATTTTCTTAGCTGGACCGATGTCTAGGTGTCAGCATCACAAGGGAGGCTCTGCATCCTCATCTGGCTTCTTCTAGTAAAGAATGATAGTACCAAGCTTCACATTCTCGTCTAGATTCTTCTTCTCGTGCATGACAATTCCAAGCTTCACCTACATCATCGTTGTTGTTGGTGTAGCCACAACTTCCACTTTCAAACCATTGTCGACGAAAACTAGAACCAGAGTTGTCTCTATGGCGACTGGTTCATGATGAGGAGCTTCCAAGCCTGGTAGTGCATTCGCAATATGTACCCCATCCACGAAGTGTGGGAGAGGGGTATTCATCTCCTCTGCAATGTCGACACATCGGTCAATGATTCATTGAACCCGAAGAGAAAGGTCTCGAGCCTTCACTTGCACTTCGCCTCCAAAACCTCTAATGTCATTTTTTATTCCGTATAAGGCGTCCATCATAGAATTCAAAAGACCTACCATTGCACCACCATCTAACCCTGCTTAACGACCTCTCTAGTATCCCCCTCAACACCTGGAAGCACGAAACCATGCTCACACCATGACCGAGACTACCACACTAATGGTTGACTGGTTTTGTGTCCATATCTTGTCACTCATAACAGAGGGCATACCTCGTAAATGTGGAATTGATGCTTGGGAGGACGTTTATGTCTTTGTTCGTGTGTCATTAATCGTCCAGTCATGTTTGTAGTATTGGCCCTGAGTGATATCACGTTGGCATTAAACATGAGGAGGTGGAAGATTGGTACCTAGTGCATTCCTCTGCATAGAAGGGAAGGACAGTGAAATCACTTGTACCTCGATCTCCTCCCCAATCCCTCTACCGGTCACATCGTCATTGAATTGGATTCTTGCCTTGGTATCACCCCATCCATGAATATAAATATTTTTTTAAAGAAAACAAAGTGACTCTTTTCTTTTTTAACGTTCAATAAACCAAAGTTAATCTCACTAAATGTTGATAACTATCATCATCATATTTTTAATTGTTATAAAATTACACAGCTTATTTTATTATAAATAATAATAGTTACAAAAAAAGCTCTCAAGAAATAGATATGAAATTTCAGTCACAGAATTGATCCTTCGAATTTTTAAATAGGCCGGTGCATCAACCAGAAATCAACCTAGAAAGGGTCTTGGTTCATGTTCCATGATGTTTTCATTGTTATGCTTCCACCAATGCCACATTTCTTCAACCTTCTGGAGTCTCTGCATGGACGTCTGGTCAGTTGTAGCATTTATTTCTCGGTAAATGTGTTGGAAACGCATTGTTCAAAACCTTCCTACAATTCTAATCAGATCATCATATAAATCAAGAAGGCATATATTCTTTGGAGGGCATTTCATGCTCATCCAATCCACAAGCAATTTTGAATCATCAAACACCTATAGCTTCTGGATGCCCTTAGACAGAGAAATCATTAGAGTTAGTTTTAATGCCAACAGTTCGGCCTTATTGTTTGTACCATGTCTCAGTTCTGCAACAAATTTAATAATATGAAGGCCAGATATATAAATAATGCTCCCCTCACCACCCTTAGCAGGCCTCCCCTGTGAGGCTCCATCAAAGTAAGCCCAACTACTACATCTGTCAATGACTTCTTTCTCCACCCTTCTCAGCTTTGGAGGATCTTTAACCTAGTAAAATAAACTAAGAGTAGCCAAGCACTTGTTTCCATAAATTGTTGGGGCTATGTGGAGATCATTGAAAAATGGCATTATTCCTAGCCATCCACACACTCCAGATGATTAGGATAGGGGTGGCTTGAAAATCGTGAAAAATCTTGTTATTGATCCAAGATTGGAGAGCATCCTGTATTAATAAACTAATCCATATAAAATGAATCCCTCTAATATAAGAAACATGAACCCACATCCCAACAATGTAAGAGCAGAGCATAAATAAATGCTCTAGGCTTTTAATAATGTTCTTGCACAGAGAGTACTAACGTGGCCCTGTCCAAAACCTCTTTATCATAGTTTCCCAAATAGACAGCTTTTTATGAAGGACCAACCATAGAAACATCTTCATTTTTAAAGGACATTTCATATTCTAGATCACTTGGTTCCACCAAAAAGGTTGTGGAAGATATTTTTCTTCTCTAATGGTTATATATCCCAACATGGGCTTGTAGGATCCTCCATTTATGTTCCTAGACGATAACAATACATCAACTCTATCCACTAAGAAAATATGATTGTCCCCATATCTTTAATAGAACTATCCCAAATATAACCATCTTCACTTTCAAAAACCAAACCCTCTGCATCGATTTAAGCTTGATTTGAAAATTTTAGATTGATTCTATTCCTATCCAACTCAAAAACATCAAACCTTGAATCTGACATACAACCTTTGTTCACAAAGTATAGTTTCTCCTTTACTCATTAGTGAGCAAAGTATCATTTCTACTCACTCTCCATTGAGTATAATACAATACCATTTTCAAAGTCATAATTTATAAGGTGTGTATTTAGACTATTAAGTGACGTTGAGTTATACCAGGTATATTAGGTTAAATCAATGACATAATGTGTGTTTATGCAATATTCAATAAGGTTTTTAATCTCTTTAGGTATCAAATCTTCTTTTTTTAAACATTTTAATATATATTTTTAATTAAAATAATACATAGTTTTTTATGTCCTGGTCAAATCCTTTATTTGTTTGAAATTTTTTATCAATTTTTTTATTTCAAAACGTCTTAGATGGATGAAAGAATGCACAAAATAAGTCAATGTGGGATACTTGTGGGATATACAAGCCTTGTAATGCTTAAACAACTATCTAAGCAACTATCTAAGTTTTTATATTGCAAATGTTTCTCATATAGTGGAGAGCTATAAGTGCTAACCAAAATACCCTCAACTTGTTGGAATATGGGAGACCAGTTTTTGTCAAAATTATAATTTAAAGTGTTTAAATCGCAATTTCAGCAATATAAATAGTTATAAAATCTAGGATTTAATCTAAAATAATCAAATTTGTAAAAATAACAATTTCCTAAAACATATTTGACTGATTTTTATAAAAAATCCAAAAAAAAATAGGGCGTTTTAGTTGACTTTTATCCTACAAAGTGAGTTTGGAGCATTTAACAATGAAGATGAAGAAGGATATATAAAGAGATGAAGCAATTGCCAACATTGAAAAGTGCCCTCACTGATTAATTATAAAACTCTAAATAAAATATTTTCTTTTACATTTTGTAATTTCAAATCCCAAATATAACTCACTAAAAACGTTTTATTTTTTTATTAAATATATTATGCAATTTTAATAAATATTATTAATTATTTAAAAATTCTCTACTTTTCATTAAAAAAAATTACTTAATTGTAAATGAAGTTCTTCCTTCTCAAACAAAACAAAACATAGTTCATGACTTCTTATCTTACAAGTTCATTATTCACTAAGGAAGAAAGTCATTAATCATGTTGACCTTCAAAGTGACATGTGGTTATAGGTCTCTTCTACAATGCAATGAACTTAATATACTCTTCTCATTAGGATCATTAGGAGTAGAAAATGCGTCACATGTATATGGTACATGGTCTCTTGTTAAACAAGTGGGGTGGAAAATATGTCACATGTATATAGTTTTAAAAAAACATAAACATGATGTTTCGTATATTGATTGGTGCTTAGTTACTATCATTTTAGATAAAATATTATTATTATTATTCTATAATATTTAGAAGGAATTATTATTATTCTATAATATTTAGAAGGAAAACTTTGTGAGATTTTTTTTAAACATTTAAATGGTTTTTGAAAAGTTTTTTAAATATTTGGATGGAAGATGGTGCTAAATGGTAAAACAATAGGTAACCATGAAAAATACTATCGACTTTAAATTTTTAACCATATTTTTTTGGCAATATTTTTAAAAAATATTCAAATTTTCAAGGGTTTTATATAATTTTTGAACAATTTTGCCTATTTTTAGGATAAAAAAATTTAATCCTATGGAATTCGAGTAAATCATATAGGAAAAAATGGAAAATGACAAATATTTTTTTGAAAAAAAACCTCCAAAATTAACCCATGGACTAAATTTGGTCCTTAAATTTTTGCTTGGGCCCAACTAATTAATGAAGTTAACCTTTGAGACTATCTATGTATCTATATGTGTCAACCTAATAATCTAGTTAAATTGCTTGTAACACATTCTTTCAAGGTGGAATTTAATGTAATCTTTCATTCTAATCTAATTAAGAATTCATTCTAATTGAGTTCTATTGGATCGTAGTGATTCTAATTTAATTAAGAATTCACTCTAATTGAGTTCTATAGGATTCTAAGTGATGGTTAACCAACATGAAGAACAAAATTTAAATTTCATATATATATATATATATATATATGTGTGTGTGTGTGTGTGTGTGTG
>LPNX010453790.1:1968-93378 GCA_001517045.1 Pseudotsuga menziesii
TAATGGAAATGGGCAGCACCATTGCTTGTAATGGTGCAAGGCCAAATGTAAATGGCTATTTGGATTGCCAACATTGCTTGGGTTAGTTGTATGGGTGAAAGCGTGACAGCGTTATGGCTTTGGGGCCATGCCGTATATGGCATTAGTGTTTCCCGCCATGGTGGCTGTGATAGCTTATTGGGTTCATATTTACTATTTAAGTTTAAGATGCGTATTTAAAGATAGGAGGGCCAACTGTGGTGTAACCTTTCGTTGGCAATCGTCATTGTTGTTATTTCATTGACATGGTTTGTAAAATTGGTAATTTTAATTAACTGTTCGGTTATGTATGAGGCTGAGGGCCATAGGTTACAAATTGTATATTTTATATGTGTCTTTCAACTAGAGTGTAGAGAGTTTATGTTTTATTTACAGCCTGTGTATATGGAATATAGCATGGCTTTTGATTTATGGAAATATTACGGCCTAAAGTAGAATTTAAGTATTGAATCCTATAGGATTCGTCACTATGGATTTGTAAATAGAGATAGACCCTACAAGAATCAATCATGGGTGGTTTATGGTGATGAGGGTTTAAATTTAATGGATGTGATTTGGGCTTAAATTCCCACAAGAATCGATACTGTGACCTCTGTGTGATTATGTTTATGTTTATAATACATGTTGTGCATAGCATTATGGTTGATTTTATGTGTTGGGATTTTGTTATGGTATACGATTATTGATGTGATTCGTAGATATGTAAGGGTTGGTTTTATTAAGATGGCGATGGATTTATTATGTTGAGTAATTTGTTTACTATATTACGTTTTCATGGTACTAATAATATATAGTTGGATTTAATACGGAGTAATGGTAAATCATAAATCATGGACCATTAGATGGTCTCGATAGTTGGACTATAGCTTTGAATTTATGATAATAATTTATTAACGAAGAATGTTAATGCTTATCCTTGTTCTTAGTAGGAATATGTTTATACAGAGGTCTTCGCTAATATTTTGAATCTATGATTATTCTTAGACATAGAATACTCAGTTTATAATATTTCTTAGTTAGATTATGGTTATGTTTATACCTGATATTTATATAATTATTTATTTACTAGGTTCTCAGTTACTGTACTTTGGTTAACTATATTTTATATTTAGGTTTTGTTTGAAGCGTAAAGATGAACTAGTCTTTTACTCCTAAACATATCTCTGTTGCCAATATGAAATATTCCAATAGATTTCATAGAATAATAAACATAAAGGAACTGATAGAATAATTTCTATGTTTTAGGAAAACAAAGTGTATGCAGTAAATAAATGCAAAAATAGATATAACATAAATACACCCGAACTATTTCTTAAAACATGAATAACTTTATAGATATAGGGTTTATAACATAGGGTTAGAATATAACATAAACACTTGCATAATATAGCCAACAATTATTCTAAATAATGAAATACGAAGTTCAGATCTTCATACCTGAAAGGTGAAGCTATTCCAATGGCTGAAACCTACACACTCAATTACCCAGTATTAACCATTCATAGGCAGATCTGACCTCTGTATAGATGACCGAATCACTTGGGAGCTACCACATTCCAGCCATCCATGACCCAGAACCATTCCTTGTTTTAATCCGGATCCCCACGAGCTGGTTCCAACATGCAAGTAGCTTTAGAGGTCCTAAGGTAAGGCCTCCCTAACTGGTGTATCAGATCTGGATCAGTTCTCCTTTTTCTTCTTAGGAAAAATGTTCTCCAAGAACTCTCTTGAAAATATTCAGGAAGAATAATGACTCCAAAAAGATGGATGAGATCCCCAAGCCTCTCTTTGGCTTGGGAATTTATGGACAGAGTTTTCAGTCAAAGGGGTAGTTAAATTAAGAATCATTTGATTTCTTGATTTAATGCTTTTTTATTTAATATAGGTACTTTTAATATTTTAACTTCGGAACTTTTAACTAGTTCCTAATTGGACTTTTGTAGTATTATAATATTTAATTTTCTCTTAGTAATAATAATAATGGATGGATCTTTTCCTTCTTTCTTACATTATTAATATTATTTCTATGTTTATTCTTTATACATACCATGTATACAATATATAACAACATATTATTTGTTAACATTTGTCTTAGGGTATCACATATTTTGATCCCTAAAATTATGGTACTTTCTTCATTAGGATCATCAAGTAGATGGTTAGGTCTACTAGGCTAGGAAACTCTAAACATCCATGCATGTTGGATTCCCTCGTATAACATGGTATTTCTTCAATACTTGATGAGATTACAGAAATTTGAAATTTCATTTAATCACTTATAAATAAGTCACATGAGATCAATATTTTTCTCGATTCGTTTTTACTCGACATAATTAATTATTTTCAGTAACTCCTAGTGCTTATCTAGAGCCCATACTCAACGCTATAAACATGGAGTTACAAACTTACTGCAATTCCAAATCTCCTCGCTCAACAGCAATGCTAGGATGTACTTGTAGGATACGCCTAGGGATACAATGGCCAAGGATCCAATGTGCTAGAGTTTATGCTCAACATGAACATAGAAGGTTCTAGGGCTTATGCCCAACACTTCCAATTATATTTTCATGTGTTCCAAAACTTCACGCTCAACACAAATGTATCAAAACTCATGTGCTCCACATCTTCTCACTCAACACAAAACATCGATTTACGCATGTGCTCCAGAGCTCCTCGCTCAACACAAAAAATCTCATCAACCATGGGCTTCAGGGTCCACACCCAAAACAATCAAACATATCTATATCATATGCAATTGGCTTATGCCCAATATATCAAACAAATCATCATGTTCATATGTAGTGGGGCCTTTGACCCAGTATATCAAAATAAAACATAAAGGTAACATCATAATCAATGGGGCTCATGCCCATAAGGGTTAGGTCCATAATTCAGGATATTACATCCCTCCTCGCTTAGAACAACATTGTCCCTGGTGTTCTAGGTACTCAGAATTAAATCATGAAACAAGGAGGGGTAATCCTTTCTCGTGGTACTCGGAATGAAATCATGAAACAAGGCGGGGTAGTTCAACTGTGTCTCTAATCCAGAGAATAAATATCTCCAAAATTTTTTAGTAAACTTAGTATCTCGATCTGAGATGATTTCCTTGGGTATCCTGTGCAATCTAAATATCTCCTTCAAGAAGATAACAACAATGTGTACTACCTTGTAGGTTGACTTAACTGGAATGAAATGTGATGCTTTTGACAATTTGTCAACTACTATAAATATAGAATCATTTTGTTTCTTACTCTTAGGTATACCGGTGATAAAAATCCATACTAATGACTTCCCACTTCCATTCTAGAATGGGTAATGGTTGCAAAAATCCTAAAGAATGCTGATGCTCAGCTTTGACTAGCTGACATTCCTGGCATTTTATGATAAACAAAACAATGTTAGCCTTCAACTTAGGCCAGAAAAAGTGTTTCTTAATGGCATACATCATCTTTTGATATCCCGGATGCCTCGAGTAGGGTGTTCGATGAAATTTCGTGAGGATGCTAGACCAAATGTCCCCTCCTTCTGGAACATACAATCTCTCTTTGGACCATAGTAGTCTTGTTTCATCTACCTTTCACTCTTTTTTTTCTTAAAACAACCTATCCTCTTGGAATTTCTTGAGGATTTCTACATAGAAAGGGTCAACTCTGCTGGTCGTTCTAATCCTCTCATGTAAATCCGAATCAGTTTGAATTAATGTCACCTGATATATCATATGAGTTCGTCAACTCAAAGAATCATCAATCTTGTTCTCTTTTCTCTTAATATGCTTTAGCTCGAAATCGTACTCGATAAGGAAAGCCAACCATCTAGTACTAATACATAATATCAAAATTGTGACAACTTTTCTTTGTTATTTCCACGTTTCGACATCTCAATTGCGACGATTTTTCATTGTTATATCCATGTTTCATTATTTTTTTAACTCATTTTCTATGTTTTGTCGCTCTATTGACAAAGTTGTCATCCCTATAATGACAAAAATATGGCCAAAAATGCTAGGAAATTTTTTGTATCCATGCAAAACCATGGAACACTTTCGACGAATGTTTGTCTCTCTATCAACGAATTATGGAATTTAAATAGAAATTTCTTCCATGTAAAATTGTGGAAAACCAATCTCAATCAAAAAAATATGTAAGTTGAACAATAATTTTTCCACGAAACTTCATTTCTATAGCGACAATATTCATGGAAAGCCACCCATGGTTTCGACGGTTTTGCAATACCTGCACCAAAACTTCATCGATATTGCGACGAAACTTGGAGGTTTCAAAAAAAACTAAAAAACCATGGAAATGCACCTTCCTTTCCATCGTTTTGGATCTTCAATAAGTGCTTGTGGAAAAATACATATTATATTTTAAAGACAAAGAAATGGATAAAATATAACACAGGAAAGGTGATGTATAGAAAAGAAATATATCAGGAAAGTAAGATATGGGAAAAAGCATATTGAAGTAAAAGGGAAAAACATAAATGGGAATTTTAGGGGGGAGATCAAAACGTGTTAACCGACTCTAAAAATAAGGCATAATCATTTAAAAAGTGCGCAAAGGTACCCAAAGTGGCCCTAAGCACCCTAATTATTTCCTCAAAAATTGTTTTCCCATTAGGATGCATAAATTCATAATAATTGGCTAAAATACATAATTAGAGGCTAAAGTGGCACCTCTTAGAGTGGATTCTATGACAAGGTAGGAGGGTACATCTATAAAAATACCATCGATAAAATATATTGTAAGCACCATAGGGATCATATAAACATTAATAAAATGATATTCTAGGCACCACTGAGAGCTGATTTCTATGACAAGGTAGGGGGTACATCTATAAAAAATACCATCGATAAAATACATAGGCACCACTAGGCTTAGGTCAAATTATTATGATCTGAAATTAGGTTAATCCCATTGGGGCTTAAAGAGAACACAAGGGCTTGGAAGGATGCCCACAGAGCTTGGAAGAAGCCCATAGAGGCCTATAGATACCTACAGAAGCTTAAAGAATCCCACAAGTCAAAAGTAAAGGAATCCCATGTTTTTAATATGAAGGGAACCCAAGCTTTGAATACTGAGGAAGAAAGTGGGTGTAAATGAAGCTATAAAAGGTCAAGCCTACAATTTATGGAAGAGATGAAAATGAAAAACTAATCCTTCTTATGCAACCACCTCAAGCATGGCCAAAATCGGTCAAATTTAGTACCAAATATGCCCAAAATCCTAAAAACATTCCCTTGAACACATGATAGGAAAGAGACATGTTAATCAACAAAACATTGATAGCTTATTTCTATTATTTTACTATGCATGATCTCATATAACGAAAAATTCATCATATATCACCTTTTGGCATTGATCAAAAGCAGGTTGCACAGTTGAGTATGCAATTTGTAGTTTAGAAACTGTATCATAATTGCTTTGGAGACACTCCTTGTGAAATATCATCACTTTCTCTACTACATGTGAAGAGCTACTAGCGATAATTCATCATACTACAAAAATCATAAGGTGCATTGAATCTATCTTTATTGAAAAATAAATAAATAATAAAAAAATAACTCAACCCCTAGGGAAAAAGAGTAGTTGTTCGACTGGAAAATTTGTGTAGGATCTTTCTAGTTCCAACTAGTGGCAAGTTGTTTTGATGTTTCTCATTATTGGAAGAGGTGAATATGAAAAGTTGATACTTCTTATGCAACCACCTCAAGCATGGCCAAAATTGGTCAAGTTAGTATCAAATATGTCCATAAGATAAAAACAGTCCCTTAAGCACATGATGGGAAAGAGACATGTTAGTCAACAAAAAATTGACAACTTATTTCTATTATATTACTAGGAATGTTCTCATGTAGTAAAAAATTCATCATAAATTACCTTTTGGCACTGAGAAGTAGGTTGCAGAGTTGACGATGCAATTTTTAGTTTAGAAACCATATCATAATTTCCTTGGAGACACTCCTCATGTAATAACATCACTTTGTCTACTACCTTTGAAGATCTAGACATATGAATTTATGGTCCACATATGTGCCATGCAACAACTAAAAGTTCATCATTACAGTAATCAGAATGTGTAAAATAGTGCAACCAATAACCAGTGTTAATAATTTAAAGTTCCATTTAGCATATGATTTCTAGATCTGTGTATGTGATAGCATAGATATGAAATACTAACTTAATGAAAATTTAGTGCCAAGGTAAACATAACATTATTATCATTCACTCGATCCTGTATGTAAGCTCTGAAATATAAAATCAGAAAGTCCCTTTCCATCACCCAGCTCTCAATAGCAATAATTAGTACTAAGAAAATCCAAAACAATACTCAGTAAAATAATGTCATAATTATATCATTGTGCATTTAGAGATGAAAGGTTCTAGATATCAGTAAAAAATCAGACTTACATTTACCCATAAAACTGATGCGAATAGGGCATAAAACTAATCAAATCAATAAGATCTATTTTACAAAATACACCACCATCTAAATAGTTTAAAATACTAACTTGATTTATATTTTGTGTGTGCAGAGAAGGAAGCTAAGGCATACGAGGTCTACAATATCTATTGCATACATGTGTTTGTTAAAGGAGAGGGCTCTGATTGTGGGAGCAGCAGGTCTACATTTTTATGGTTTTACACATAAATTATTTTTTTAGGGCTTTCTTTTTTGATAAAATAAAGGTTACAAAAACACATAAAAATTAAGTCTAAAACCTAAGAGAAACAAAAATAACCTAAGAATAATATTTACAATTATACAACTCAGAAAATTCAGTTTTGAAAGATAGATGAACAATTAAGGTTTGAAAAATTAAAATTTCTTAACCTAGGGTTTCATCATGCCGAAATTATAGGAAGAAGTGCCGAAAAAAGCCTAATTTATTCTATATGATTTTTCCTCTATTTTTCTACGTTACTAAGAAGCATTTTTGTTTTATGTAGAAGGTTGTCTCGTAGTTTGGATGATAGTATAAAAGTAGCTATTTAGTATTGGTTGTATCTCTTGTGTATTAATAGAATGAAATAGAAGTTAAGTATAAAGACAAACACATTAAGGATAAATAACATGTCAAAACCCTTACCTTATCATTGTCCTTTCTCCAGATCCATTCGCCCATACAACTTGATAAGAGTTCTCCACGAGATGCATTTCCATCACCAAGACCTGCATAAATCATCAAAGTGAAAATTTTTGTATGAGTAAATAATATATACGAAAATAAACAGTCATTTAAATCCCACTACAAAGTCCCGTAGAAATCAATGAACCATGAAATGTTAAATTTATTAACAATTTTTTAAGAAATAGATATGCATTTAAAATTTACAAGCATCTTTAATACATAGTAATAAAAGAGTATTTATACATTATTGATCTCCTCTCCGTTTAAAGAATATTTTTATATTCTACACTGAACAGGGCCAACCACGTGAAGGTGGAAGCTCATATGGCCCCTCCCCCCCCTCACATCGCTCTCAATTCCCCATTCCCAATAGATGATGTTGTTTACATAGAAAACATATAAGCATTCATGCATAACTAGGCTAGTCATCAAAACGTATAAATATAAAAACATTGAAGCATAATGAGGTAATTCATATAAACAATGTTTTAGACTAACAACATCGATATACATCCAAATATAAGTCATGAATTTATACATCTACTTTTTCTTTGATTTATCTTTTTTTGCATTGTAATAACTGACAATAATTGGGATATTATCATCATCATTTGGTGGGATATATACAAAGACATGTTCTGCTAGTGTTTTTGTTTCCATGCCCTCATGTATCATACTTCTTGTACTTCATTGAGCAAGAAGTGGACGCAGCTCTGAAGGGGCGTGAACCGCAACAACGAAAATGGGCATATCGATATCTTTAAATATTATTGAAATTAATAGTTCATCATTTTGATTAAAATTACAATATTTCTCTTTACATGTCTATGTAGTTATGACAACTGGTGTGTTAATTGTTTCTCTACTTGATAATTCCTCTTGCGGTTCACCCTCCTGAGCTTCACGGTATTCCTTTGAAAGAAAAAAAATTATAAGTATATGTGAGGAAATAAATATCTATAATCATAGTAGATATTTCTATGTCCAAAGCACACATACCAGAATGGCCACTCTGCTCCCCACTATCATGGGACATTCACACCCTAGCATCAGCTAGTATGTGTCAAGTACCACTGGATTCACTGTTGCAGTTTCACGGTTGCTTAAAATAAAACATAAATATTTAGTTATGGGTGATATAATCAAAACTTAATAGACTTTAATAGTATACTGTAATGATGTCCTTATTCATTTTATTTACTTGCATCTAGGTCATTGGGGAGATTGGAGTTTGCCCCAAGATTTTCTGATATTCAAGAACACTTTTAAAACCATACTTGAAACCAAGCTTTAGGTCTTCCTCTATGGAAGCATCTTGGAACGTATTTCCCTACAATGCATAACACATATAAAATTTCCAGTATCAAAAACAGATATCTGTTCGCTACATTCAAATAAATATTCCCCACGGTTAATCATTCAATTCTTACGATTCGAGATCTTAGTTTTCTCTAGCCACCCTGGACCAGTCTATGTTGGCCATGTTTTTCCACTCTAGACTTGGTTTCTTTGGAGGTGTCCAGTAGCCTATATATGAAAATTTTGAAAAACGTTAGATATCAAAATTCTTGCTTAAAACAAAAAAGAAAAATGAGCATATTTCACTAAAAAGACTATATGTGTTGTACCTTGCTTTTCCAGGCTGTGGTTATTTTCCTTGTCTTTTTAGAAAGTTCTCCTTTGAATACTCTATAAGTTCCTTCCACTCTTTCTCCAGAATCATGGGAGGGAGCTCATGCTTGAGGTCAAGTTGCAATTTATCCCTATATTGGGCCTTGGTATATTTTAAATTCTCGTCGGCTAACTTTGCAACCACTTGCTTGTTGAATGTGTTTCCGAACAAGTTTACCATGTGGTCTATAAATACATATCTCTTTGTGTTGTCTTGGCTATTCCACTGTGTATGAATGGTGGGGCCAAATAGCTCCAATGCTTTGTCATTCAAATTCCTGTAGAAAACATTGTTTACCACAGAAATGTGTAATCCATTAATTTATAATAATTTCAGCGTGTGTCCATTTCAATTTCATGGTTAAAATGAATAAATTAATTAATTAATACCTGTAATCTTTTGAATATTGATTGGAACACAAGCGCCATCCACCAGAAAGGTGAGATTTAGTGATCCAATGCTTTTAATTCGTGCTGCTCCAGGAAAATTTTCCTGGTCATATATAGTAGGTTCATCTCTGGAGTCATATGGAGTCCTAGGCTCCATCTCATCATGCTTCGGCATGTCATACTGATCAAAATCAGTGCCTTGATCAATGGATTTGAGGCCAACTAGGGGAGTGTCAAAAATCCTCATTGGTACATTGATTTGTCGGTGTTGTTGCTACATTGGAGCAACACTACTACTTATACCTGTATCGGTAGTTTCTCTAGTCACATGTTGTAAAAACTCCTACAAATGAAAACGTTTACTTTATTAGATCACTTGGAAAAATAGAAAACATAATATCAGATATGAAATCATGTCATAGCTTAAAAAACTATGTGAAGATGCCACTTACCCCATAAGATTTTATTTGTTCTTTTAGCTCTTCAATCCTTTCCCTGATCTCCTATTTCATGGGACTTATGCAAGCCAAGGAAATCATTTCTATGTTTTCCTTTTTCAAGCCTTTATTTATAGTATCCATAGGGTCTATGGAATAGTAAATTTCATCCTCAAGCTCCTCATCACGCACATCAAGTGCACTGGACTAAATTCATCAAACAATAAAATTAAGCAAAATAATTTTAACATCATTCAAACATTGTTATTGTAATGAAACATAGTTACTATTCAGAACTAACACTTACTTGATGCGATGTTTTGGCCGGTGACTTCCCACGTCACCCCACAGTGATCTACTTCTAGTGGGTGATTGTCCACAGTCACCCTAGACCGTGGAAGAAGCAGGCGCCTTACTGCGGTCCCCATCCTGACACGATAAATCAATCAATAACTCACCATAAGCACCGAAAAATGTGGATGTGAACAGTGGAAATTGAATGCCAACAGAAAAAATTAAAACATTTCGTTATTATATTTAACACTTACCTGATGGGGCACAGAGTGTGACCTTCCATGGTCACCCTCGACCATGGAAGCAGTAGGTTTCTTTCCACCGGTGTCACCCTGACACAATAAATCAATAAATAAACATTATGAAAATAATTGTAACATAATAAAAAATGAGATATTGCAATAATATTTATTTTTACCTTAGAAGTAAAGGATACGTGTTCATTTCCATGACGAACATGGGAAGACCCCTGCCACAGTGTAATAATCATGTTGTCACATGGAAATATTTTAGGGTTGGAGTTTCTAGTTATTGTAGTCATATTTAGTTAATATATTTAGTTGATTCAATAATTGTAACATCCACAAAAATGATATATTACAATAATATTTACATTTACCTCCGATGGAGAAGATACATGTTCTGGTCCATGGAGATGAGCAGACTCCTGCCACAGTGTAATAAGCATGTTATCATATGGAAATATTCACAATAAGAACAAAAAAAATGAATGGTAACAGTGGAAATTGAATGTTAACATAAAAAATCTCAACATTTAGTTATTATATTTAACACTTACCTGATGGGGCGTAGAGTGTGACCTTCCACGGTAACCCTGGACCATGGATGTAGAGGACACGCGTTCTGTTCCATGACGACCATGGCAAGACACCTGCCATAGTGTAATAAGCATGTTGTCACATGGAAATCTTCTGGGTTGGATTTTCTAGTTATTGTAGTCATATTTAGTTACTATATTTAGTTGAGTCAATAATTGTAACATAAACAAAAATGAGATACTGCAATAATAATTAATTTTACCTCCGAAGGAGGAGATACATGTTATAATCCATGGGGATGAGCAGACCCCTACCACAATGTAATAAGTATGTTATCATATGGAAATATTCACAATAAGCACGACAAAAGTGAATGGTAACAGATAAAATTGAATGTTAACTAAAAAAATCGAAACATTTTGTTATTGACATCATATTTATTTACTATATTTAGCATTTACCTCACAATGCATAGATTGTGACCTTCCATGGTCACCCTGGACTGTGGAAGAAGCATGTGGATTTCCACTTCTGCAACCTTGACAAAATAAATAAATCAATAAAAGTTGAGTCAATAATTGTAACATTAAAAAATGAGATATGCATAGCAATGTAATAAGCATGTTATCACATGGAAATATTCATAATATGCACAAAGAAAGCGAATGTCAACGGTGGCAATCGAATGTTAACATAAAAAATTGAAACATTTAGTTTTTGTAGTCATGTTTAGTTACTATATTTAGCATTTACCTAATGAGGCATAGTGTGTGACCTTCCACAGTTACTCTGGACCGTGGAAGCCACATCTATTCGATTTAAGTTGTAATCGATCAACAACTCTTCACCTTGAAGTATTGTTTTTGTTGCACATACAAATATATGATGTTATTCGCGTCCCTCAAATTCGCAATTCGTTTTCTTAGTTGTTTTCACTGGCTGTGTATTATTTATAAATCCAACAATGTTTCTAGACGCTTTTGGTCTCCCATCAATATACATAATCAGCCCTTTGTTTTTATTGTGTTCTGCTAGTTGTGTATAATTTGTAGCAATTTTGTATCTCCTCATACTTCGAGTATATTGGACCAATATCAACCAGTTATTGTATCTATATAATGGTTTGACATACTCCATTAATTCAGTTACAGTTCCATAGCTGACCTTTATGCCATCCATGGAAAATAGCCCCAATCCATGTAAGGACGAAATGTGATTCATCCTCCCATTGATGAAGAAATCTGTGTCCACTTGAGGTAGCTTATTAGGTACCCATCATTGCACTAGATGTCTATACCTCAACGGAAACTCAATGTCATCTATTCTCTGAGTAGCATAATTACATGACCCTCCATTGGCAATAAAATATTGCATGCATCTACGAAATTTTTTCCTTACCTTTTCAGATCTAGTTGATATAGAACCGGTAGATCTAGTACAACACATATCACTTTCAACCTATCCGAGTATATCTTCACCATCACTCTAGGAAGATAGATATGATAGATACCTATTTGGTGGTACCTACACTCGATAAAACAAAAATATAAGCTACCAAGCGGA
Organism: Pseudotsuga menziesii; assembly: GCA_001517045.1. Lineage (NCBI taxonomy): Eukaryota > Viridiplantae > Streptophyta > Pinopsida > Pinales > Pinaceae > Pseudotsuga > Pseudotsuga menziesii. Next base: position 14,277 of record LPNX010453790.1, read on the forward strand.
TATAATTTAGCATGCAAATATATTTACTTGTAATGTTTTAATATCAAAAGTTTTTTCTTCCCAAAGACTTTACCAAAAGCTATTTTTCTCTCAAAGGTGTAATTTCTTTTATAGTTATTCATATTTGAATTATTTTTAAGTATAAGACACGATTTTATTTGGTTTGGAATTTGTTCACAACATGGATATAGAAGTGTGTTTCTTGGGCCACTTGACTAGTTAATGCATGCAAAGAGGTATGGGGTTCCCCCTCATATAGATCATGTTGGGGATTCAATTTCGAGTGAGTGGTGGTCATATTGCTTCATTCATGGATTTCCCACTGAAACTCGGCAACGTTTGTCTAACACTCCCTCTTCCATAGTGGTTTGATATGCAAGTTTCCTCGTGCAAGGTACTCCTTCTTTAACTACATGCCTATTTTTTTTTTAATAGGATAACATTGTGAAATGTCACCAAATTTAGACCAATTATAGGTAGTTTTGAGTGGTTTTCCACATGGACGCAGATAGAGTGATGTTGGATCTGGAATCGTCTTATCACAACCCTGAATCGTCTTACACTACCCAATACCATTTACTTACCATTGCTACGGTGTTCTGCAATAGGGAAATCCCGAATTTGTTTGATCGTGACGGTATGGTTCAGGCCCATTCTCTATCAAACGCGCGATGGATGGGTTCAAGGTTGGCATTTGACAGGATAAACTCTCATCATGGGTCATTTTTCACCTCAAATACAGCCTATATTTCATATAAATGCTCAGAAAATACAAAGTCAACAGTCAAAACCATAGTAGCAATATTCGAGTATGGATTCGAATACGAGTCGGATACGATACAGAAAAAATACGTAACAAGAAAATCAAGTACGACTAAAATACGGGAATAGGCATCTTATAAATACAAAGACATGCAATTTTAATTTTAAAAAAAATAATATTATACGATCATCATTCCAAAGTGTAACATCTCATTCATTATTCATTAGGAACTAACATTCCAAAGTGTAGCATGTCATTCATTATTCATTAGGAACTAACACAAGTAGTAACTAAGTATTGATTTCTGGTGACAATTGATGAGACCTACAACTTTCCTTTCTCTGTAGTTTCAATCTCAAATCCAAGGGGAACAACAAGAAAAGGTATAGTATATGGAAAAGAATCTCCATTTTTTATCCCAAATAAGGAAGGGCTCATTAGACCCCATAAAAAGGCTATGTTATTCAAATCCTTATCACTTCAATGGGAGAGTTTCACTAATGATGTACTAGCAATATCTAAGGCTTTAGAAATCACTAAGTTACATATTCAGGTTGAGATGATGATGGGTAACCTCTCATATTCATCCTCTTGGGAATCATTGTTGGCAATATGGCAGATGAATGTGTTAGCATTGATGTCAATATATGAATGGGGAATTGGTGACATTTGGTGAAATGATGATTGTGGATAGACATATCCTAGATATGTTCATTAATGAAAAAAGAACTGTTTATGGGAATAGGCATGTATGGTAAAGTTGGGAAAAGACTAAGTGGTGAAAAATTGTCCTAAAGCAATAGTCTTATGAAAATTCCCACCATATTTAATAAGAAGGAGAAAATTCCTGCCATGGCCTATCATCCCATAGTTGGTTGAAGTATTTATCCAACCATGGCACAATTTCTCAGAACAACTCTTTGAGGAAGAAGATACATGCCTCCCAAAAGAAGTTCTTTTTGGTCAAATTGGACAAGTTTCTCTAGGAGAATGTCCACCATAATTTGTGGGTTGAAATAAATTCCCGCACTATATGGGAATTCTGTAGGCGGATATGTTTTCTACCTGACCATGTTCTTACATTGACCTAAAAGTACATGAGGCGAAAATTATGGATCTACCAAAATAGGGTCTTAAGCAGCTTTTACATCATACTTCAGTAAAATGCCCGTCGGGGAGAGAGAAAGTAGTTCCAGAGAATGAAACTAGTCCTAATCAATTCATATGGTTGTCCTCCATCCATTGGGTGTCTTACACTCTAAGTTTAATGAAAATTTGAAATCACCTTTGAGACCTAGGGTTTAAATAAATTGACTAAGTGTCAAATCACAAGGTTGAAGAGGCATTTAGAAATGCTCGCCAAAGCCTGTCTGAGTGATAATAAATTCATTAGAAGGTATAGACATGTTCTTTAATGAACTAGCTATCCATCCATGTTCTTATTTTTCTTATGGTTACCACATGAGAAAAATATCATCCTGCCAAAAGAGGTAAAAACATTAGCTTTCATATCCAAAAATATGAAAAATTGATCGAGTGTTGAAAACAGAAGGTTGAGAGCCCACTTGGAAATGCATGCTAGAGTCATTTCTTTAACTGATAAATTCATCAGATGTTATGGGTCCATTCTTTGATGATCTCGGCATCCACTCATGATCTCAGTTTCCCTCTGGGTGTTCACACGTGTGAGATATGAGTCTGCCAAAATGCCTCCTAGCACAGTAATGACTAGGATCTAACAAAATTGACTGAGTGTTGAATTGAGCATTTTGAAAGACCGTTTTAAAGTGACTACCAGAGACTGTGTGTTTGTCAGTAAGGTTTTAAGGTGACATGGTCTTGTTCCTAGTTGAGGTGGATACCTAGTCATACCCTCATTTTGTTTAAAGATGGTCAAGATGTGAAAAATATAAGTCTACCAAAAGTTATAAAAGTATGCCTGTACAGTCTTGGTGAAATAAAATAGTAAGCTACAGGAAATTAGTAAAAATAAACTTATAGAAGGAATTATGCATATGTTGAGAAGGATTTAAGGATGGTATTTTGGAAGATATGATGTGATAAAAATTACATAGCATATAATTAAGGAAGAAATGCTTGCAGAGGGTTTAATAAAGACACAAGCAGGCTACAATATTATTGATAACCTTCAGACTCTTTGAGATATGCCAAACAGAGGCGACCACACTAAATACCATGGTATATTCCAAACTGAGGCAAAAACATGTAAGTGTCATTGAAAAATAATACTTGTAACAAATGTGTCTTTAAAGAAGAAAGAGGTATGAGGGTTAATTTACTAGAGTCAATTCAAATTATAGCTCACCAGTCCCAGGGAACTATACTTTGCTCCAAAATCCAAACAAGTAAATGGGAAAATCTTGCAAAGTGTGTTGTAATTCAGGTAAAAGTGAGCATAAAAATAAAATAAAATGCTTCTTTAAAGGAGAAATAGGTCTTAGGTTGAATTGTACCAGGCATTATAATTGCATCTCCTATGGCACTCTACAAAATGTTTTAGACCCATCGGAGAAAAAAATCACAAAAGCTTGAAAAGTGTACCATAATCCATGTAAAACTGACCATCAAAGCAAAATTAAATGCGTCTTTAAAGGAGAAAGAGGTCTCATGTTCAAGTTTCGACAGAATCCATTCAAATTATAGCTCATAGAGGAATCTATTCTACACCATTAAATGGAATAAGATTACACAAGCTTGCACTCTACAGAATGTTTTAGACATATAATAGAATAAAATAACAAAATCTTGTAATTTGTGCCATAATCGAGGTAAAAATAATTATTAAAGAAAAATGAAATGCTTAGAAGAAACACGTCTCATGTTCAAAATTTCGACAGAATCGATTGAAACAGTTCGGATTATAGCTCTTATAGGACTCTGCACACCATTCCAGACAATTAAATAGATTAAAATTACAAAAGCTTGCAAATTGTGCAAAAATTCATAAAATTATACAAGAGCACAACTGGCTTGCAGTGCTCAACCCATATGTCTTTTCCCTGAATTTAAGGAGGAGCTTCAGACACTCCAATAATAGAAAACCCTTACTAGATCCACCGATAATAGAAACAATGGTAGCACAATAAAAAAATAATAATTTTAGTATTAGTATACTGAATCTGTATTGGTTCAGAAATTTGATGTATTTTTCCCAAATTCCTACACTTCTAGGGTGAATGGGCTTATAGAATTCATTGGGGCATGTTGCAGCTACAACTATTCCCCAAAAAAATTTATTTTTAGGGTCCCCCCTTTTTTATTTTTAGTATCTAGATGGCCTAGGAATGTTTTATTTCTACCAAATTTTTCCCACAGATAAAATTTTTTTATAAAAAAATTAGTCTTTTTGCATGTCCATATCGGATGTCTAGTTGACTAGTCTTTCGATATAGCGGAGCCAATCCACTATCTTTCCAATGTGTTCATCGGAATCCTTATGAGGTCTAAGCCATTGTATCGGGAGTGATTTGTCTTGATCTTGGAGATAGTTTTCTGAGGTTTGGATGTTTTAGTATAAAGTGGATCCGATGGATCGGATGTCCCTTCGACTATCGTCTTCTGATGTCCGGCGAAGTTGTCATTCTCGCTGTCAGTTTGGTTTTTCGAAATGAACCAAAGGTTTTTAGTTTGGCCTCCATCCGACACTATGGAGGGATAGTGTTGAGTCGATCCGAAACTTCATGATGTTCTCATCGATATCAAAGAGGTTAGTTTTCCTTACTTTCAATGTGTCTTTCCCATCCAATTACCAGGTAGGTAGAGCCATTCTTGTCCGACATTACGGATGTCTTCAGGACTAGATGTCCGGTGTTTGGTTAAGCTTTTCTGGCTAGTGTTTCGCTCCTGGTAGAGGTTTATAACACCATTTTGAGCTTGTGACTTGTCATTTTCACGGTCGTATCCATCAAGCATGATTGCACACAGCTGTCAGGTTTCTATATGTTCTCCTCTATGCCCATGGAAATCATATCCTATCCAAGACGCACCCATCTCCATTGCCAAGTAGGATACATTCATGAATTTTTTTTTGCTTGGTTTTTGTTGGTGCTTAAACCTCTAGGGTGGATAGGGTTAGGTTTTTGCAGCAGGGTAAAGTTTTTTGCATATTTTTGGTCTTCCTACGGTGAAATCCTTTTATTTGGGATGTGGCATGCTCATTTGTGAGTGTTTTCATTTCTAGCCGGTTAGGTTTTTCGTATCCACCGATGTACAACCCTGAATACGTTTGTGGCGTTTTCGTTTGTTGGGATGGTTAGGGCAAGGTGCAGATGAGCATTTCACTATCTGCACCTCCCTATTCATTATGGCCTTATTTTAAAGCCTAATCTACACAGCCATGTATTCTTTGACAATAGGTTTCCATGGGACACAGGAGGGTCACGATTTTGATTGGGGTTTTAAGGTTTTGTGTTGAAACAGGAGGCGGCGTGAGCTTTTTCCTTAGGCAATATGCACATATAGATTTTTAGGAAGCTGGGAGAGATTAGCATTTTAAGTTAGCAAATTTTTGATAGGTTTGTGGGGAAGAAATATTTTACAACTCCTTGTTGTTTAAGAAGTCTCTCATTCATAGGAACTGTGGGTTTTGATAAGAATTTTCAATATGCATATCAATGAAATGGTAATATTTGGTTCCTTTATTGTTCTCTCATTACAAATTATTTCTAGAGATAAATAGACTGAGCTCTTGTTGTGTAATGAATATAGGTAAATTATCAACACAGTAATATGCTAATAAAATAGAAGAAGAAATCCCAAGCATCCAAAGAAGAACCTGAAGTGGAGGTGATAACCAGAGTGGAATTCATCTATGAAGATACTAAAGCTATAACTGGAGTTGAGACAGAATACAAATGGGGATAAGTATATAGGATGATTTCAAGCCAGGCCATTCCAGATGTTGGTTTTGAAGATATGCACATGTATGCAAATATTGAGAGGTCAACCCTTATGAAAGTGGCTACCAGACCTGAGTTGTTCCCATGCGCAGAGGTGATAGGATGGATTCTGACTAGGGAAAATGTTACAAGGATGATATTAGAAAATACCGCAATGCAAGGTTATGCTATGTATAGCCCAGCGTATGCATCTATGGCATATAATTTACCAACAGCACAAACTTATCTAACTGAAAGTTGGTTAAAGGAGTTGAATTTAGATATGGTGGATACAGTCAAGAAGATGATGATACCAGGAAAAAACATCTGGAAAAGGCCTTCTGGAGAGTATGAAACATCAAATATCTGTACTCCATATAGGTTCGTCGTTTTGATGCTGAACAGGATTTTTGGAAGAGCTAATGGAAAAAGTTTTAAAATGGGTTGGATACTAGTTATCTATTTTGTTGCTACATAAGGTGCAATTTTTAACTGGGAAAATATAGTATCCAATAGTCTATCTGCTTGCATATGTGTGGCATTGGGAGGAGTGTCCTAAAAGAAGTCATAATTTTATATGAGTTCTATTTTGATTGATTGCATCTTGTGCACTCATCCATTCCCAGCCTTAAAGTGCCATCGGGATAAGGACCTAGCTCCAGTGTACATATCTTATAAATTATTTTGGGCCCACAAATATTGCAGCTACTACAAGGATATTTGTGAGAAATTCATAACTCCCTTGTACACATTAATATTCTTGTCCGAATACAATTGTATGTCAGAAGAAGATTTAAAATTTGTGCAAGAACGTGAAAGCTATTATCTGACAGAAGAAGGCCTATACTTAAGAATGTATGGTGGTTCGAGAGCACCTTCTCTTCTGCCAAAGTATTCCACAAACTATGTAGTCCACAAAGAGGCTGTAATACAACTGTATATTGATGGAGTAGGGAATTTCCTTTTTGAGCAAAACAAAGCAGTCTATCCTGCAGTTCCATTTTTTGTAGGAAGCTACAAGTTCTCCAAGGTAAATAATGCAATGGAGTTTGTCAAGGAATTAGAGTATTTTCACTTCGGTGAAATGAATTTTCATAGGAATGACTCTGCGAGAAAATTTGTTGAGTATTGCACCAAAGCTTGAGTACATTTTGAATATACCAAGTTTTGGGATAAGGATGAAGAGACCTTCCGAAATGCTAAGAACATGACAGATTTAAGGAAAAGATTCAAGAAAAAGATAGCTAGTGTGGGTGGTAAAGGTAAAGTTGTTGAGAAGCAAAAAAGAGGCAGGAAGAAGCTAATATACTAGTACAAGAGGTAGAGAATTGGTTGAGAACAAAAGAGGAAGAAAAGAAACGAGTTGTTGAAGAAGCAACAAAGAATATTGAAGAAGAAAAGAAAAGAAAAGAACAAGATGAAATATGGAAAAATCAAGCAGAAAGTGAAGGTTTCAAATTAGAATGTGTCCAAAAGGAAAAACATCAAACATATATGACAGCTAAAGGATCGAGAAGAGAGACATTAGAAGGACAAGACCCTATGGATCAAGGATAGGCTCAATATGATATTGACCAATTAGAGCCTGTTGTTCCTTCTAGCAGTATGGTAGGAGAAGGTTCAGTGTCAACTTCTGAAGTTCAGTTAATATCTTTCATGCCCACTGAATGGGTAGAGGTGCCGGATTTTAACACTATCTTTTATGACAAGGAAAAAAAGAGAATTGTCAAATGAACAAAAAAGAAAGTGAAAACTGGGGGTAAACCTGGTATGATGGTGACGAATAAAATAGTGGTTCATGGTACTAATAAAGATCCATATTAAAAACAAGGGATGGTGTAGCTTTAACCCTAGCCACTGAGGATAATGTTGAAAAAATCATGACAAACCTAGAATAGTCACAGAAAAGGGTCACAAAGTTGAAAGAGACTTTGAAGAAAGAAAGGAGCGAAAGTCAGAGTCTGAAAAGGAAGTATAAGGATATGATCGGTGAAGTTAAAGTATCAAAGGTAGAATGTTAGACTCTGCAGGCCGAGAAAGATGCTTTGGTAATATCTACAGAAAATACAGAGAAGAATGCCCAGACCACCTTGTCTGAGTTTGCAAAGCTACAACAGCAATATCATAGTTTGGAAGCCGAGAGGGATGAGTTTAGGTTATCAGTTGAAGAATTGGATGAGGAAAAGGACAGATTGGAAGGTAAAGTGACTAAGTTGGAAGAGCAGAATATCACTGGAGAAGTGAAGGCTAAGCTATATGAGACTTAGATAGAAGCCTTGGAGGATCAAAATAATTTACTAGTATCTTCACTAAAGTCATCTAGGGAGCAGAAGGTTGATATTGAACCTTTAAAGAAGCATGCCCTTACGCTTTGAAAGAAGATTCATCAAATGCAGTTGCAGATGGTGAAAGAAAGATTTAAAGTTCAATAGATAGACATCAGATGAGAAGAAATTTTAAATACAACCTCTTATTTTTTGGATAGGACACAGGATATCCTAGAGCTCTACAAGGAAAGATGATATGGGCAGAAACGAACAAGGAATCTCCTGCAGATACACCTGTCAAAGACTTGGAAATGATAAAGCTGGACTACGAGATGATTGAGTTTGCTAGAAACACAACAGAATAACTAATAAAGATAGTGAAGAAAACAAATAATTCCTATGCTGAATTCTATAGGAGACTGCTCCTAACTTATAATCAGTTTCAGACCTCGACTGTAAAGAGATTATAAGTGCTTCCAGAGCATGAGATGTTTTTAAAACAATTACAAGAGAGATGCAATGAAGATGAACAGGCCATTCAGCAAGTCAAGGAGTTATAGTAAAAGATACTTAATACTGAAATAGCACATGCGGCTGTGAGTATCCACTTGCTGGAAGACTAGATGTGCTTGATTCCTTCCAAGATAGAGGGTGTAAAGGCCCAGGATGCTCAGCACAAAATTACTATCATATTTCTTGAACCTTTTGGTTTTGAGAATATAGCAACAAAGGCAAATGTATGGATAAAGTTTATGAACGAGCAGGCTGGACCCTCTTAGTTTGATTATTTATCACTTTGATAAACAATGTAATATATTGTATTTGTCTTTTTGTTCACAAGGTAAAAGACAAAATTTTGTATGGGAAAGGTTGGGGAAGCCCAAAAGACAACGAGGGTAGCCCAAAAGTTTTTTTTTTCTTTTTGTATAAATATAGGTAAGCTTGATGTAACAAGGGACCTTTTTTCAAAATATATTTGTGCAACATTATTGTAAGAAGAACTATTTCATCTTATAATAAAGAGTTATATTTTTTCGGCTGGAGAAAGCACTGTGGGGTTTCAAATGCTTGACATGGACTTGTTGGATGTGAACTATTTCTGTTTCAGCTTGTTTTCATGAACTCTAAGATCGTTCTAACTTATGAACTCTTTCATTTTATGAATGTGCTCTTGTTTATTTCTGTGAAATTTCCACAATCGTATTTGAGTAATGAATGTTTTAATTAACAATGAGCTATCTCTTTGTTTATCTGTCTATTGATATGCATGTATTCATAAATATTAACAACTGTATGTAGTGTTCTTTATACATGTTATCCAATACATTACTCAACATTAATTTCAGTATTGCTCCCTAGGGATAGGTTAGTGAGTCTTAGTTAGTTTTCTTTATTTATGATTTAGAAGCAAGAGAGGTAAGACGAGAGGTAAGAACCTGTGCATCAAATTGTGACACTCCTCGTTATCTCTATAGACTCAATTTAGTTAGGCACTTGCATATAATACATAAATATAAAAATGAAAATGAAACCTAAACGATGGACTGGGCCACAACCAGTAAATTATGCTTTAACCGTTACTTGACCTACGGTAGCCAGACCATAGACCAGACGGATTCCCTATACCAAACAATAACGAGCTAATTGGGAACATTTATTGGGGAGAATCCCTACTATTGTTACCTACAATTTTCTAGGCCTCAACAATTTTGGCACTAGAAGGAGGGCCACTAGTGCATGGCTCAATAAGGAAGTCCACTTTCTTGAGATTACTCCACCGGTGACAGTTTTGAAACTAGTTTTCCTTAGAAACCCACTCCTAAAGAAATGACAAAGGGGGTATCTCTTTCCTATTGACAATGAAGTGGTTGAAGATTTAAGGAGGATTACCAGGGCGTACGTGAAAAATATTGGAAGGTCACCCATAATATTTGTTCTACCTAGAAAAGAGTATCAGAATGAGGACTGTCCTCAATTGGAAGACTCAATGTTGGTAGAATATATTGAATAATTGGTAGAAACAACCTTACAAGAATTTGTCCAACCTTTGGATCAGTTGGGACTAGATTCCCCTCAGTGTTCACCTTTCCAGACCCCTATTCAGTCCCCACCTCATACTCAACTTAGAATCATGGCCAATGTGAATGCAAATAAGCCACCTCCACGGCCTACTTAGAGAGCTAGATCTCCTTTAAACCTGACACCTATGTTGCATGATATGTCCTAGAGTTTTGACAAAATTTTACCCAAGTTTGAACCCAGTGAAGGAATCCTTGTAGATGATCACTTGCAGAGTTTTTATCTAGCTTTAGAAGGTCTAAAAGTAACATAACATGAAGATGTAGTTTGCAGATTATCCCCACATACCCTAAAAGGGAAAGCAACTTCATGGTATTTTTCTCTACCTGCAAATGCAATCACAAATTGGAATATTTTTGAGAGACTGTTCAGAAACAAATACAGAATCCAGAAAACTCACGTATCTTTAATGAAAGGATTGATTGCCTTAAGGAAAGAAAAGAAAGAGAGGGTACATAATTTTACTCAGAGGTTCGCTTCCTACATAAATAACTTTAGTGCAGCTGATAAACAATCTGATCATGCTCTAATTGAGTACTATACCTCAGCCCTCATGGCTGATCTAGCCATGTTTTCCAAGAGATCAGTTAGACCCACTTTGGTAGATACTTATGAAGAAGATGAGAAGGTAGAGGCGGAATTGGAGAGTATAGAACACTATCCTATTCAGTCAGATGAAAAAACTTATGGAAAAAAAAACCCTATTATTAACTAAGCCTAAGGTTGAACGATCACAAGAGTTAGATGGGGTAGTGAAGATGATGTAGAAGTTATCAAATGGGGTGATTGATTTGGAAAAGGAAAAGGAGGGTCATAAACAATACAAGACTTACTATAAAAAGAGATATGATGACATTCAACCTAAGCCTCCTCCACATAGTCCTTCAACAATTAATTTGACTGATGTAGGAATGGATAATTTTTGCACTTTCCATCAGCAGCCTCATTCTAAAAAAAAATTACCCACATTGGATTAATTCTATGACATTAGTAATGAACCAATTATTGAATTCTAAGCTGACAGAAACTGAGGAAGAGAAAGGGAAAGATCATGAACTTACAGAAACACAAGAGGAAGACACCTTGGTTTTATGGGACTGTGGGTCTATGTTCAACATAGAGGATGAGGATCTCCCTGACAAAGAATAGAGATTAGAGACACATGTCACAACAAGGAGTCAGAATCCATTAAAAGAAGATAACTCGATAATTCCAAAGATCAAGAAGCTCTAAGAGAACATGAAGAAAATGAAGAGTAATAATTCAACTGTTACATACCTAAGCTTGTCATTCCAAACCAGAATGCTAAGAAAGTCAATACACCTATAAAGCCTACTGAAAATAAAACTGAAAATGTCAAGAAGAATAGGGATGAACATGAGATGGGATATGATATTGTGGAAGACATTAAAAAGGCTAAAGAAAATATCTCATTGTTTGAAATGTGCAATCTAGCTTAGCCAAAAGAAAATCTTTTGAAATAACTTGAGACACTCAAGAAGGAGCCTCCCATTGACAACCAACTTGAAGAAGAGATTGGTGAGGCGAGCTTAGGAGGAAAATCTAAGTATAAAACTCTGTCATTTCTTCTAAGCTTTGATATTTTCAACTATAATGTGCATAAGTGTTTACTGCACTCACGAGCATCAATCAATGTCATGCCACTTTCGTTTTGCAAGCAAATCAATGGTCAACCTAAATTAAGTACTGGCCAAGTTCTTCAATTAGATAGAACATCGATAAAAGTAATAGGAGAAATGGAGGACGTTCTGATCCATTTTGTCTGTAGATGAAAGGGTATGTCAGTACATAGATATTGTTGTAGCAGATATCCCGGATTCTTATGGTTTGGTTTTGAGATGGGATTGGTCGGCAAGGTTAGAAGGATATTTTGCATCAGATTGGTCACGTTTGTGGTTGCCTTTTAAAGGATGTCCAAATCAGATAAAAGTGTTAAGAGAGCCTCAAATGAAGTATAATGTGACTCACTTAGAGGGAAAAAATGAACCGGTAAACTCTGTGTTGGGAGATTATTTTCTTGAACTGGAACCAGGGAATTACCAAGATGAAGAATCCAGCAGTATACCTGATATCCAACCCAATCTCCTTTGATTTTCATGGGCTGATGAGTTTGATTTTAACATAGTAGATTTAGTTTCAGATGTAGTTAGAAATTCAAATTCGGTAGGAGTAGAAAGTTTTTGGATTCTTTATTTCGATGGTTCTAAAAAATTGGAAGCATCAGGAGCTTGCTATGTCCTGATTGATCCAGAAAAAAATAAACATTTTATTTCATGTAGATTAGAATTCGAATGCACAAATAACATAGCCGAATACGAAGCACTAACTCAGGGACTTAAGAAAGCAATAGAATTGAAAGTAAAAAATATGAAAGTATATGGAGATTCTGAAATTGTTGTTAAATAAATTTGAAACAAAATACATTGCATTTCACTGCATTTGAAAGCTTACAAAAATGAAGATTTGGATTTACTAATAAATTTTCATGTGTTGAATATTGTGTCAATTCCTAGATTAAAGAATGCAGCAGGCGACTTACTAGCTACCTCAGCTACAAGATTAGTACCTTCAAATAATAGATACTCTATTGAATTACTTTCCAGGCCTTCTGTTCCAAATAACATCACAAATCTAATGGTTTTTGACAATGATCAACAAATCTTGGAATGTTTAATGAATGATGATACTTTCAAAGGAGCAAGAATAGATGACGAAGAACATCAAGTAGAATTACAGTATGGAAATTTGATTCCAAAAGGAGTGAGGACTTTGGAACAGATGTTTGATTTAGAAAATAAATTCAAGAATCCAGCGAATGTCAAGACTCATAGCTCATCTTTACAATTCGAGCTGATAAATCTAGGGACAGAAGCTGAACCCAAATATGTAAATTTTGGGAAATGTTGTGCACCTGGTGAGAGAAATAAATTCATCAGCTTAATCAGATAATATAAGGATGTATTTTCTTGGACTTATGAAGACTTGAATATGTATGACACTAAAATTATACAGGATGTGATTCCAATCAAGGTTGGAATCAAACCTTATCAGCATCCTCTAAGGAAAATGCATCTGAAGCTAAAACCTCTAATTCAAATTGAGGTGAAAAAGATTCTAGATGCTCAAATCATATTTAAATTCAGACATTCAGAATGGGTCTCTAATTTGGTACCAGTGCGGAAAAAATCTGGAGAAATCTAACTTTGCGTAGATTTTAGAAATCTTAACCATGCATCTGAGAAAGATAATTATCTGGTCCCACCCATGGAACAAATACTAAAAATGGTCTCAGGTTTCGAACTGTTCTCTCCATTAGATAGATTCTCTGGTTACAATCAAGTATTAGTAGCAGAAGAGGATAGGCTCAAGACCACTTATAGAACCAAGTGGGAAACTCTTGCATATAGGAGGATGCCCTTTCGACTTATCAATGCTGCAGCAACTTTCCAGAGGGCTATGGATATAGTGTTTTGAGGTTTGATTGGCCATAGTGTTGTGGTTTATATAGATTATGTCACAATATTTTCAAAGAAGAGAGTAGAACACACTTTTCATTTGAAACAAATTTTTGAGCGCTGCAGGAAATATGGCATTTCATTAAATCCTAAGAAATGTGTGTTCGTAGTCACAGAAGGAAAGCTATTGGCTCATGTCATTTCTAAAAAAGGGATCTCCATAGACCCAGAGAGGATTAGAGCCATATAAGAGATCTCTTTACCGCATAATATAAAAGGTATGCAATATTTTATGGGGACAATCAATTTTGTGCGAAGGTTTGTCCCAGATTTTGCTCATATCGTCAAACCTTTACAGCAAATGGTCAAATAGAGTATGCAGTTCAAATGGAGTGATGTAGAGAAGAATGCATTCAGCAAGATCAAAACATCTGTTGCTCATGCACCATCACTCAAAAGTACAAATTTTGAAAAGGATTTTATTCTGTACACTTTCACTTCCGATGATTCATTAGCAACTATTCTTACACAGAAAGAAGATGGGGGAGATGAGTACCACATATCATTTACGAGAACTGGTCTGTAAGGGGCCGGATTGAATTATCCTGTGGTCGATAAACAAGCTTATGCATTTTTTAAGGAGGTGAACAAATTCTGGCCATATATACTTAAGAATCGCACCAAATTAATAGTCCTACACCTAGCAGTACGATCCCTTTTTGTACAAAAAGAATTGGGAGAAAGAAGAGGTAACTGGGTGACTTCTTTGCAAGAATACGATATTGAATTAAAATGAGCAACTATAGTTAAAGGACAAGGACTTTGTAAACTAATAGCTGAAAGTCAAAACAATGAAGATAGTAGCTGGGATAATGAAGCTAAACTACACATGGTGGATGTATGTCCCTTATTCATAGCTCCAGACTCCTAGTATCGGGTTTTGGTCCATTATCTTCAAGAAGGATATTTACCACAGCATTGGAGTCCTAAGCAAAGAAGGAAATTATGTCTGAAATTAGTCTTATATCATATTATAAATGGAGTGTTGTTTAGAAATAACTACGATGGAGTCTTCCTCAAATGCTTGGAACAAGAAGATGCAAAGAAGGTTGTAGCAGGATTACATGATGGACCTCCTGGAGGTCACTTCTTAAGATACACACCAACACATAATATTCTCAGAGATGTATATTATTGGCCAACATTGTTTAGAGATGCTCATGGTCATGTTATAAAGTTAGATTCTTGCCAAAAAAGTGGTGGGAGACAAGCTAAAGCAGCAGGACCATTGAAACTAGTGATCATCTTAGAACCATTTAAACAATGGGGAATCGACATTATCGGAGAAATAAATACAAATTCCTGATTGCAGCATAAATATATTCTGATGGAAACTGATTATTTCACCAGATGGGTAGAGGCCATACCATTATGAAAAGTAAACGAGGATGCAGTTATGGATTTCTTGCAAAACCACATTATGACCAGGTTTGGCGTTCCAATTTCCCTGGTTTTTGATAGTGCTTCTTATTTTTCATCTATTATAATAACTGCATTTGCTAATGAAAGTGGAATTAAGCTACACTATTCTGCAAACTACTACCTAGAAGGAAATGGTTTGGCAAAATCCACAAATAAAAATCTGACTAGAATTTTAAAGAAAATAGTGATAGAGAATCAAAGGAGCTGGCATCTAACTTTACCTAATGTACTCTGGTCCAACAGAGTCACATCAAATAACTCCATAGGTGTGTCACCCTACAATCTTGTCTATGGAAAATAAGTTGTCCTCCCTCCTAATATTTTATTGTCGTCTTCCATACTAGCCCAAGAGTCTAGGGGTACCGATAATGGAATTTTGCAAATATGAATTTTTAATCTGCTGAGTCAGAAGAGTCTAGGTTCAAATCCAGGGAAAGGTTTAAGCATCAACAAGAAATGGTGAAGCATTGGTTTGACAAACACAAAGCCGGGAACAAAGAATTTGATGTAGGAAATCTGGTTCTTAAGTGGGATCACCCACATGATGAGAAGGGAAAGAACACTAAATTTCAGCAACTATGGGTAGTCCCTTTTTAGATTGTGGCAAAGATAGTCCCCTCAACTTACAAGTTGCAAGACTTACAGGGGTGGGAGGAGAACTTACCAGTAAATGGTGTAGTTCTCAAGCCTTATTTTTCTTGATGGTTTTTTTATTTTGTTTTCTTGTACATAAATAAATGACTTGATTTATTTTCTTACTTTAGATTAGTTTTACTTGTTTGATTTCACTTGCTTAGAGTTTGATTGCAAGTAGAGTTTGGCTTGTTTATGTTTCAATAAATCAGAACGACTTTTGGTTTTTTGGAGTTCATCAGAGTTTTGGATAAACTAAAATCTTTGATCAAAGACTTCCTACTATTTATGCTTACGATGCTTAAAGATTCTTCAAGACTAGTGGATTTTCTATATGGATTATGAACACATTTAAAGTCCTACTTAATCCTTGTAAAATAACTAAGGATAGAAAAGTCCAGAGTACTATTTTGAGGCTCCATTCATATCACATTAAAAGATGCCCTAGAAGGGTAACAACAGAAGACCCATGGAAAGGAATCAAGGTAAACAGTGTATTATATTTAAATAATCCCATGCCATAAATTGAAATCCAAAAGGCTAATAAGACTCAAAATATCCTAAAAGGAAATATGTATAAAAAACACATACTAAACCACATCAATATAAATGAGATTGCTAAAGTTATTCTCTGTCCGTGAGTTAAAATTAAAATATCTCCCACACAAAAGGGCACTATGGATAGAGGAGCCTAAATTCAAATTCAGAAAGAAAGCAAGCGAGAGGACTCAAAAGGACTAAAGTCCAAAAGCATAAAATTGTGCAAATTGGCATGGGAAAGAGGAACAAACTGATATATCTGTTTACCATATGTTACGATCCTATGGTGTCTAATTTGGAAGCTACCTAAAGGCAGAGGTAAAATAAAACTCATATATTCAGCCTCAAAAGAGTTATCTAGACTTCGAAATTCTGGTTCCCCTTATTAAACTTGGACTATCACCAATGAGTAAAGTTCATAAATATTGCATTTTGGAATCCAAATATCTTAAAGAAACCAAATAAAATGATATACCAAAACAGTCTGTTGTACCGAAGAATAAGTTTTTCATAGATATGTGTTCTCTAGGTAGTCTTTAATTGTTGCAGCTACAACTATTCCCCGAAAAAAATTATTTTTAGGGTCCCCCCTTTTTTATTTTTAGTATCTAGATGGCCTAGGAATGTTTTATTTCTACCAAATTTTACCCAGGCCTAAACATTTTTTTTTTTTAAATTACTCTTTTTGCATGTCCATATCGGATGTCTAGTTGACTAGTCTTTCGATACAGTAGAGGCATAGTCCACTATATTTCCAATGTGTTCATCGAAAGCCTTCCGAGGTCTAAGCTGCTATATCGGGAGTGAGTTGTCTTGATCTCAGAGATAGTTTTCTAAGGTTTCGTTGTTTTATTATAAAGTGGATCTGATGGATCGGATGTCCCTTCGACTATCATTTTCCGATGTCCGACGACATTGCCATTCTCGCTGTCAGTTTGGTTTTTCAGAATAAACCAAATTTTTCTAGTTTGGCTGTCATCCAACGCTGTGGAGGGATAGTGTTGAGTCAATCCAGAACTTCATGATGTTCTCATCGATACTGAAGAGGTTAGTTTTCTCAACTTTCGATGTGTCTTTCCCATCTAATTACCAGGTAGGTAGAGCCATTCTCATTTGATGTTGTAGATGTCTTCAGGACTAGATGTTCGGTGTTTGGTTAAGTTCTTCCCACTAGTGTTTCGCCCTTGGTCGAGGTTTATAACACCATTTTTAGCCTATGACCTGTCATTTTCATAGTGGTAGCCATCAAGCATGATTGCATGTAGCTGTCAGGTTTCTATACATTCTCCTCTACGGTCGCGGAAATCATCTCATGTCCAGGACGCCCGCATCTCTGTTTCCAAGTAGGATCCATTCATGAATTTGTTTTCACTTGGTTTTTGTTGGTGTTTAAACCTCCAAAGTGGATAGGGTTAGGTTTCCAAAGTAGGGTAAATTTTTTTGCATCTTTGTGGTCTTCCTATGGTGAAATCATTTTATTTGGGATGTGGCCTACTCATTTGTGAGCGTTTTCATTTGAGGACGGTTAGGTTTTTTCGTATCCGTCGATGTTCAACCATGAATACATTTGTGCAAGTTTTGTTTGTTGGGATGGTTAGGGCATGGTGTAGAGGATCATTTCACTATCTGCACCTCCCTGTTCATTATGACCTCATTTTAAATCCTAATCTGCATGACCATGTCTCCTTTGACAGTAAGTTTCCATGGGACACGGGAGGGTCACGATTTTGATTGGGGTTTTAAGGTTTTGTGTTGAAATAGGTGACGGTGTGAGATTTTGCCTCAGGTGAGATGAACATATAGCTTTTTAGTAAGATGAGAAAGATTAGAGTTTTGACTTAGCAATGTTTTAATAGGTTTGGGGGGTAGTAGTATTTTACAGCTCCTTGTTGTTTAAGACGTCTGTCTTTCAGAGGAACTGTGGGCTTTGATAATAATTTTCAATATGCATATTGATGAAATGGTAATTTTTGGTTGCTTTATTGTTTTATCATTACAAATTATTTATAGAGATGAATAGATTGAGATCTTGTTGTGTAATGGATATAGGTAAAGTATCAACATAGCAATATGCTGAGAAAATAGAAGAAGAAAGCCCAAGCAGCCGAAGAAGAACCTGAAGTGGAGGTGATAACCAGAGTGGAAGTCATCTTTGAAGATACTAAAGATATTATTGGAGTTCATCTAGAATACAAATGGGGAGAATTATATAGGATGATTTCAGGCCAGACTGTTCCAGATGTTGGTTTTGAAGATATGCACATGTATGCAAATATTGAGAGGTCAGCCCTTATGAAAGTGGCTACCCGACCTGAGTTCTTCCCATGCACAGGGGTGATAGGATGGCTTCTTCCTAGGGAATATGTTAGAAGGATGATATTGGAAAATGCCGCAAAGCAAAGTTATGTTGTGTATAGCCCATCTTATGTTGCTATGGAAAAAACTTTCGCACAAAGCCTTCTGGAGAGTATGAAACATCAACTCTTCGTACACCATATAGGTTCATCGTTTTGATGCTGAATAGGATTTTTGGAAGAGGTAATGGGAAAATATTTAAAATGGATTGGATACTAGTTATCTATTTTGTTGCTACACAAGCTACAATTTTTAACTCGACAAGTATAGTATCCAACAGTCTGTCTTCTTGTATAAGCGCAGCATTGGGAGGACTGTCCCAAAATAAGTCAGAATTTTACATGAGTTCTATTTTTATTGATTGCATCTTGTGCACTCAACCATTCCCAGCCTTAAAGTTCCATTGGGATAAGGACCGAGCTCAAGTGTACGCAACTTATAAATTATTTTGGGCCCACAAATATTACAGCTACTAGAAGGAGATTTGTGAGAACTTCATCATGCCCTTGTACACATTAATATTCTTGTTTGAATGCAATTGTATGTCAGAAGAAGCTTTAAAAGTTGTGAAAGAATACAAAATCTATTATCTGACAAAAGAAGGCCTATACTTAAGAATGTATAGTGGTTCGAGAGCCCATTCTCTTCTGCCAAAGTATTCCACAAACCATGTAGTCCAAAAAGAGGCTATGATACAACTATATATTGATGGAGTAGGGAATTTCCTTTTTGGGCAAAAGATAGAAGTCTATCCTACAGTTCCCTTTTTTGTAGGAAGCTACAAGTTTTCCAAGGTAAATAATGCAATGGAGTTTGTCAAGGAATTAGAGTATTTTCACTTTGGTGAAATGAATTTCCATAGGAATGACTTTGCGGTCAAATTTGTTGAGTATTTCATCGAAGCTGGAGTACATTTTGAATATACCAATTTCTGGGATAAGGATGAAGAGACCTTCTGAAATGCTAAGAACATGACAGATTTAAGGAAAATATTCAAGCATAAGATAGCTACTGTGCATGGTAAAGGTAAATTTGCTGAGAAGCAGACAAGGAAAGAAGAATAAGAAGCAAAAAAGAGGCAGGTAGAATCTAATAGACTAGTTCAAGAGGCATAGAATTGGCTGAGAACCAAAGAGGAAGAAAAGAAACGAGCTACTAAAGAAGTAGCTAAGAAGATTGAAGAAGAAAAGAAAAGAAAACAAGAAGATGAAATCTAGAAAAAGCAGGTAGAAAGTGAAGGGTTCATATTAGAAGGTGTCCAAAAGTAAAAATAGAAAACAGAGATGATAGATGAAGGATCAAGAATAGAGAAATTAGAAGGATAAGACCCTATGGATCAAGGACAGGATTAGTTTGATATTGACCCATTAAAGCATGTTGGTCTTTCTATAAGTACAGTAGGAGAAGGTTTAGTGTCAACTTCTAGAGTTGAGTTAATTCCTTTCATGCCCACTGAAGGGGAAGAGGTGCCGGATTTTAACACTATCTTTGCGACAAGGAAAAGAAGAGAATCATCAAACGAACAGAAAACAAAGTGAATAGTGGGGGTAAACCCGGTATGATGGTGATGGATAAAATAGTGGTTCATGGTACTAACAAATATCCATGATTAATATAAAGGGTTGGGGTAGCTTTAACCCTATCCACTGAGGATAATGTATATAGAATTATGACAGACCTAGAACAGTCATAGAAAAGGGTCACACAGTTGAAAGAGACTATGAAGAAAGAAAAGAGAAAAAGTCATAGTCTGAAAAGGAAGTATGAGGATATGATCGGTGAAGTTAAAGTATCAAAGGTAGAATGTCAGAGTTTGGAAGCCGAGAGGGATGAGCTTAGGTTATCAGCTAGAGAATTAGATAAGGAAAAGGGTAGATTGGAAGGTAAAGTGACAGAGCTGGAAGAGCAGAATACCACTGCAGAAGAGAAGGCTAAGCTATATGAGACTCAGATAGCAGCCTTGTAGGATCAAAAGAATTTACTAGAAGCTTCGCTGAAGTCAGCTATGGAGAAGAAGGTTTATATTGAAACTTTAAAGAAGCATGCCCTTATGCTTTGAAATAATATTAATTTAATGTAGCTGCAGATGCTGGAAGAGAGATTTAAAGTTCAACAGATAGACATCATATTAGAAGAAATTGTAAATACAATCTCTTATTTTTTGGATAGGACACAAGATATCCTAGAGACTCTGTAGGGAAGGATGACATGGGTAGAAATGAACAAGGAATCTCCTACAGGTACACCTATCAAAGACTTGGAAATAATAAAGCTGGACTACAAGCTGATTGAGTTTGCTAGCAATGTAGCAGAAGAACTAAGAAAGACAGTGAAGAAAACAAAGAATACCTGTGTTGAATTCTGTAGGAGAGTGCTCCTAACTTATAATCAGTGTCAGGCCTCAACTACAAACATATTAGAAGTGCTTCAATAGCATGAGATTTTTTTTAAACAATTACAAGAGAGATGCAACGAAGATGAATAGGCCATTCAGCAAGTCAAGGAGTTAGATGAAAAGATACTTAAGACTGAAATAGCACATGTGGCTGTGAGTATCCACTTGATGGAAGACTAGCTACATTTGATTCCTACCAGGATAGTGGGTGTAAAGGCCCAAGTTGCTCATCATGAAATTACTATCATATTTCTTGAACCTTCTGGTTTTGAGAATATAGCAGCATAGGAAAATGTATGGAGAAATTTTATGAACGAGCAGGATGGACCCTCTTAGTTTGATTATTTATCACTTTGATAAATAAGTTAATATATTCTATTTGTATTTTTTTTCACAATCTAAAACATAAAATTTTGTATGGGAAAGCTTTGGGAAACCCAAAAGACAACGAGGGTAGCCCAAAAGTTTTTGTTTTCTTTTTTTATAAATATAGGAAATGTTGATGTATCAAGGGACCTTTTTTTAGACTATCTTTGTGCAACATTATTGTAAGAAGAACTATTTCATCTTATAATAAATATTTATATTTTTTCGGCTGGAGAAAGCACTGTGGGGTTTCAAATGCTTAACATGGACTTGCTGGATGTGAACTATTTCTATTTCAGCTTGTTTTCATGAATTGTGAGATCATTCTAACTTATGGACTCTTTCATGTTATGAATGTGCTCCTGTTTATTTTTGTGAAATTTCCACAATCATATTTGAGTAATGAATGTTTTAATTAATAATGAGCTATCTCTGTGTTTATCTGTCTATTGATATGCATGTATTCAGAAATATTAATAGATATATGTAGTGTTCTCTATACATGTTATCCAATACATTACTCAGCATTAATTTCAATATTCCTCCCTAGGGATAGGTTAGTGAGTCTTAGTTAGTTTTCTTTATTTATGATTTAGAAGCGAGAGAGGTAAGACGAGAGGTAAGAACCTGTGCATCACATTGTGACACTCCTCGTTATGTCTATCGACTGAATTTAGTTAGTAACTTGCATATCATACATAAATATAAAAGTAAAAAATACACCTAAATGGTGGACCGGGCCGCAACCGATAAATTAAGCTTTAACCGTTACTTGAACTACAGTAGTCGGGTCGTAAATCGGATGGATTCCCCATACTAAACAATAATGATGTAATTGGAAAAATTTATTGGGGAGAATCCCTACTGTTGTTACCTGCGATTTTCCAGGCCTCAACAAGGCCTTTGTTATCCTCTAGACTGTGGCCAGATTGCCTCCCCTGGGAATGTCAGTATCCTATGGAATGCAACAAGATTGTTTTGTTATCCTCTATACTGGTGTCGGATTTCCTCCACTGGGAACGTCGGTATCCTCTAGACCGGTATCCCCTGCTCCTCGATTTACCACTGCTATGCTCATCAAATTACCAGTGCTACGGATGCTACTAATGAACTAGTGCATGGGAGTGAACTTATCTATTGTTGTTTTTCTAATGAGCTAGTGCGCGGGTGTTTTTGAATTCTACACTTTTTTGTTTGTTTATTTCAATATCTTATATTTTGTGTTCTGTTTTTTTTCTATTTTGCATATTTATTTTTTGTTTAGTTTATTTTGGGTTTTTTTTATTTGCATATCTTTATATTTTGTTGAATTTTAAATTAATTATAGTTAAACAAATCTATGTTTTTAATTTAGTGTAGTTTAATTTAATTTAACTAGGATTTTGTCATAATATGTATTTCTTGCATTTATTATAGTGAGATACTATACATAAGTCGCTTCAAGGATGAACACGATGAAAATGATGATGATCATCATCATCCTTGTCATTGTCATCACCATCGTCTTCATCATCTTCATCAATATCATCATCATCATCTTTATAATCATCGTCATCGTCATCGTCATCATCGTCATTATGATATTCTTCATCATCGTCATCGTCCTTATCATCATCATCATAATCATCATCTTCATTATCAACATCTTCGTTATCACCATCATCATCTTGATCATCATCATCATATTCATCACCGTCATCATCAACATCTTCATCTTCATCATCATATTCATCATCAACATCATCGTCATCCAATTCATCAGCATCTCCATTATCATGATCATCATCTTCATCATCATCATCATATTTTTCATCATCATCATCATCATCATTTTCATCATCATAATTTTAGGGGGAGCTCAGTGAATGAAGACATCTACATAATAGGGGAGCATCTAGTTGACTGAAAAATTAAGGATTGCTCCTAACACTCATTCCAAAGAATAATCTGGCAATTCAATATGATCTGAGGAAGTAGTAAAAAAAAATACAACTTTTTGGGCCCTGTGAAGCCTCATGTTCTTATCTTTGTGCACATGAAGAATCAAGACTGATGGACCTAGTCTGGTGTCTTAAAAGAGGAATATCCAAACTCAGCAGTTTGGTAGTTCCATAAAGTGCATTCTTTATAGGAGTGAATAATCACTCATAACCATTTTATTATAATGTTGGAGAAGCTCATAAAACTTTAGTGAAGACCAAGGTAAAGATCTTGTCATCACATCTTCATCAGCATTTTCATGATCATCAGCATCAGCATCAGCATCATCTTCATCTTCATCATCATCATCATTATCATTGTCATCCTCATCGTAATCATCATCATGATAATCATGATAATCATTATCATCATATTCATCATCCTCATCCTAGTCATCATCCTCATCCTCATCCTCATCATCCTCGTCATCATCATCCTCATCCTCGCCCTCATAATCATCATCATCATCAATGTTGTTTTCATCGTCATCACCACCACCATCATTGATCATCATCATCATCTTCATCATCATCATCATCTTTCTCAACATCATCATCATCATCATCGTCGTCATCATCGTCATCTCCCTCTTCCTAATCAATATCTTCATCATCGTCACCATCATAATTTTCATTATTTCCCTCATCATCATCTTCATCATGTTCATTATCTTCCTCACCAGCACCACCATCATCATCATCTCCATCATCATCATCATCATCATCATCAACATCTTCATCTTCATCATCATCATCATCATCATCATCATCATCATCATCCTCGTCATGCTCATCCTCATCCTCATCCTCCTCCTCCTCCTCATCATCATCATTGTCGTCATCATCATCATCTTCATCATCATCATCATTTTCATCATCATCATCCTCATCCTAGTCATTGTCGTCATCATCATCATCGTCATCGTCATCATCAGCATCAGCATCATCATCATCATCGTCATCTCCCTCTTCCTAATAAACATATTCATCGTTATCATCATCATCATTTTCATCATTGCCCTCATCATCATCGGTATCATCATCATCTTCATCATCATCATCATTTTCTTCATCATCATCCTCATCCTAGTCATTGTCGGCATCATCATCATCATCGCCGTCGTTGTCATCATCATCATCATCATCCTCCTTGTCGTCGTCTTCGTCGTACTCATCATCATCATCGTCGTCATCATCGTTGTCATCATCATCAGCAGCAGCAGCAGCAGCAACAGCATCATCATCATCATCATCATTTTCATCATCACCCTCATCATCATCTTCATCATTTTCATCATCTTCATCACAACCATCATCATCATCATCTTCTTCATCATCGTCATCATCATCAAAAACAACATCTTCATCGTCATCATCACCATCATCATCATGCTTGTCATGCTCATCCTCATCCTCATCCTCCTCATCATCATCATCATCATTTTCATCATCATCATCCTCATCATCATCGTCACCATCATCATCATCATCCTCGTCATCGTCGTCGTCATCATCATCATCGTCATCGTCCTCATCATCATCATCGTCGTCGTCGTCGTCATCGTCATCATTGTCGTCATCATCGTCATCATCATCGTCATCATCAACATCATTTTCATCATCATCATCATCATCATCATCATCATTGGCAGCATCATCATCATCATTGTCATCATCATCATCATCGTCGTCGTCGTCATCATCATCATTTTCTTCATCGCCCTCAACATCATCTTCATCATCTTCAGCACCACTACCACCACCACCATCATCATCATCATCATCATCATCATCATCATCATCATTAACATCTTCATCATCATCATCATCATCATCATCATCATCCTCATCCTCATCATCCTCATCCTCATCCTCATCCTCATCCTCATCATCATCATCATGATTGTCATCATCATCATCTTCATCATCATCATCATTTTCGTCATCATCATCCTCATCCTAGTCATTGTCATCATCATCATCATCGTCGTCATTGTTTTCATCATCATCGTCGTCGTCGTCGTTGTTAGCATTATCATCATCATCATCATCATCATCATCATCATCATCATTGTCATCATCATCATCGTCGTCATCGTCATCTCCCTCTTCCTAATCAACATCTTCATCATTGTCATCATCATCATCATCATCACCATCTCCCTCTTCCTAATCAACATCTTCATCATTGTCATCATCATCATTTTCATAATTTCGCTCATCATCATCTTCATCATCATCATTGAATGTTGATTTATGTTCATCTATGTCTCCTTCCCATCCCACACCATATTGAAGAAGAAAATCTTGTGCATCCTTCTTACTCCCCACTAAATGTGATGCCAAGTTTTGTTGTATTTCTAATATACTTGAAATAATACTTAAAACCACTACATAATGGATAATAATAATAATGTTCACAACATGGGCTATATTAGCACTCATAGTGACCATTGGATGCACTAGGGTTCCAAAGGCACTCTCGTATGGAACTGTTTTCATCACTGTTATTTAATCCTCTATCTTTAAACATGCATGTATCTTGACAATTTTATGCTAACTTCCATTGGTGTGGATATGGGAAAACGTTAACTCATTATAAATATCCTCATTAGAGTTTCTTGTCTACCTTCATTTATTGAATTAGCCTCCTCCTTTTATCTCTTTATACTTGAACTCCTAGAGAATAATGGATCTCATCGTGTTTTTTCATCTTAGGTATTTTTGTTTTGAAAAAATTCAACATGGATTAAGACAATCACTTCATCTACATATAGTTTTAAGATTAGAAATGTTCTTACCAACCCACTTGATGCACACATTCTTGTTTCCATCTTAATGTTGTAGAAGACCATCTCTAATCAAATGACCATCTATCCACTAGTACCAATCTCAAGATGATTCTGTCATCTCATTAAGTTCTTTCTTCATGTTTCACATCTTTTTCTTCCGTCCCTGTGAACTTATAGGCTTTGAGACAATACATGTCTATATTTACTTCCAACGTGCCTTTCAATAACAAAATATTTACATCAAACTTCAGAAGACCTATATATCCACATTAGCCATGAATTCCAAAAACACTCTTATCGAGGTCATGCCATTATTACTGAAAATGTTTCTACATAATTTATTCATTCAACTTGTATATATCATCGTTGTCTCTATCATCACCACCACCACCATCATGTTGGAAATATGGAATATGGTTGTCATTGATGTCAAAAGGAGTTTATTGATGATAGAGTAATAACCAAAAAACATGATGGCAAGAGTGAACTCAATGAAAATCAAAGGAAAGACAAAGGTGGTGATGACAGAGAATGAATGATGATATGGAGGATATGATGACACAGAATGGCATAGATGATTATGTGTCATGAAGTTGAAGTCATTGTTGTATTATGACATCACTTTGGAGAAATATGGAAAAATGGTGAAAATCGGGAAACAGTGACCAAGTATGGAATAATTAGTAAAAATTGGTCCCATCATCCTTAAGAGAATGCCCACCACAATTCATGGTTTGAGAAGAATGCTTGCACCAGGGTACTGTCCTATAGCCAGTTGGTTTGGCTACCTATTCATGATTTGATTTTGCTTTAATATTTCTCGAGGAGAAAGATATAAGCCTGCCAAAATAGGGTTTTTCACGAGTGGATGCAAAAATGGCTAAGTAGGCTCAGAAAGATGCCCGCCCTAAATTATTGGTTAGAGTAAATGCTTGCAGCACATGCGGGTATTGTATATTTCTCTTTGGCCTAACTAACCATGTCTTCACATTGTCTTGGATGTGGATGAAGAAATCGTTATGGACCTTCCAAAAGGGTGTTTCAGGAAGAATGGACCAAATTGAGAAATTTGGATGTTAAATCTGCCCAAGTGGCCTTAAACAAATGCTCACCATGCCTCATAGGTTGATGTGAAAAATGTATTGATAATTTGAGTCTCTAGAGTGTTCTATGGAGCATACAACCATGTCACTTTCCTCATCAGAGAGTCTCTAAGGAGTAATATGTCAACCTTCCAAAAGTTCCTCCCAACCATATTTGCATTATTCCAGTACTTGCAAAACTGCCTAAGTGGCTTCACGAAAATTCCCGCCAAAGATTGTCTTGATGATGATAAATTTATATGAGGATATGGGGTTGTTCTTTGAATAACTAGATATCTTTCCACGTTCTTAGTTTTTCTTATGGTGACCACATGAGTAAAATAGCAATCTGCCAAAATAGAAGAAAAATTGTTTTGCATTATCGAAAGTATGAAAAATTGACTAAGTGTTAAGAATAGGAGTTTGAGAGGTCATTTGGAAATTCCATCCAATGGTTGTCTTTGTGCAAGTAAATTCAT
The DNA here is from genome assembly GCA_001517045.1 of Pseudotsuga menziesii. Classification (NCBI taxonomy): domain Eukaryota; kingdom Viridiplantae; phylum Streptophyta; class Pinopsida; order Pinales; family Pinaceae; genus Pseudotsuga; species Pseudotsuga menziesii. The sequence continues at coordinate 41,863 of LPNX010453790.1, forward strand.
TGAATGTCATGGATCCATTCTTTGGTAAGTTTTCCATCTACTCATGACTTCAAGTCTCCATAGGGTATTCACACATGTGAAATAGGAGTCTGCAAAAATAGGAAGAAATATGTTTTGATGCTCAAAAGAAGTTAAGAAGCTATTTTGATATGCCTGCCAGAGGCTCATGTTGTCTCAGTAAATTCTAAGGGTGACTTGGTCTTGTTTCGTAGTGGACTGGCTATCCAAACATACATTAAGTTTGCTTAGTGATGGTCAGATGACAACAATATGAGTCTCATAGATTCTTGTTTCTTAGTGGACTGGCTATCCAGCCATACCTTCAGGCTCACAAATTCTGCCCGCAAAGAGGTTTTCAGCAACAAATCAACTCTTTTCTTGGGTATGCACTTTGCACAAATTCTATTTGACTCTTCATAACTATCACACCTCTTCATAAAAAAAAATTATAAAAACATTACAAATTTGTCTATTTAATTTTGTTCCATCATGAATGATTCATTCGAACCATTTCTTCATGCAAAGTAATTGTCTTTGTATTTTTTGCAGGGGTTTTACTAGCTTTGATGATCCTCCAGAACTGGCATTATGCCAAAACTACGTAAAGAATGGTAGTATTTACTACCAACAAAAATAACGTGCAATTCTTAAGCCCACGATCATACATATGACCGTCGTGCGAACAATTTAAAAAAATATGTTTATAAACTGATGAATTGTCATCTTCTTAAAATGTCAATCAATGATCATTATTGCTTCCAAAAGGTATGGAGCCTGATAAGTCATCCTGGGCTTCAGGCTGGTGACTACTCGTGGAGTTCAAGAACCTAGAGCCCCCACCATACCCTTCCACTACAAGTCGATCATCATGATCATAATACACAAAATCCTCTCTTAGTTTTTACACAGGTATCACAGATTGAGAGATATGAAGGGATATTTGAGACCCATTTTTCAGAAATTTGTCAAAAGTAGGAAAAATATTATTTTACATATTAAGAACAAAAAATTGGCTAAGTGTTAAAATCAGAAACTTGAAAAGGAATTTGGAAATAAAAACATATAAATATCATCATGAGATAAAATATATAAACACATGCCTCTACTCTTCAACAATTAAATATCATTCATCTTTTTCTTCATTCAACTCAACATCTATATCACGATCTAGTTTAGAATACATATTGATGAAAGGCTCAGTCACATCAACATCATCATCAATGGAATCTTCTCTAATATATTCATTGACATCGTCAATGAGATCATCATCTACTACATTTGGATGATCAACCTATTCAACTTCTTCATCTAACACATCGACTGTAGCCACCTGCTCCTCATCTGAATCATCATCATCACCTTCTTCTTCATGATTATCTTCATCAGCTACATGATTATACTTTACTGGTCTTCCTCTTGGATCATATCTAACAACGTATGACCAACCTGCTTTACCCGGTACCTCTGAGTAAAAGACTTGCTCACATTCACTTGGAAGAACATAAGGCTATGTGCCCGGTTCAAATTCCATTGTATTAACCATGGTAAATTCATTATCATGCTCAATAATATTTCTTTTAGGATCATGTTCATGCCTATGTATCCTTTACCACTTCACCTCAAACAAAACTATTTTAAAGGAATTAAAATCACACTCAATTATGTCCTCTAAATGCCCATAGTACCTATTCTCAGTTTCTTCTAGAATTCTATCACTTCTAGTGGAAACATTGGTGACCTTAAACACTACAGTTATCCCACAATTCTAGGTTTTCATCTTATCATCCAACATTTTGATACGACATTTACGAGCATTACACCAAATAGCCTTGTGATGTTTCAACTGCAACATTGACAACAAGTAAAAAATACATTGTGAATTAATAAACATCATATAGGACTTAGAAAATATATTTGAAAACTTAAACAAACCAAATACATTGAAAAAATGGGAAGTAACTAGAAAAATGTGGGTAAACAAGTTACTTGCCCTTTTATCTTTTAAACCATAGGCTAAATCAACTTCCCTTTGCGACCTAAGATCAAGAAATTGATGTCGATTACGATGAGCTGTTTTAATCATCTTACTGACCCCTTCCCATGATAACCTACAAAAGCATTCTTCACAAACTTCTTTCCAATGCTCCATCAAATCAAGGTTGTTTGCAATGTATAAATCTAAAGCATCCCACACTCAAGAAACTATATGAAAAAATAACAATTCACTATCATTAATTAGATATCATTAAATGCATAGTTTAATATAGTTGAATATGCAGGATTAATAAAAAAATAACAAATCAGTATGATAAAATAAAATTGGAAAAATACATGTGTAATATATTAATTCCATGAAATCTAATAATTACGTTTCATGGTCCTCATTGTACCTTTCCCCAATAGGACCTCCCCTTCAAATTTGTTGATGGAGTTGAGATGCCAAATGCGAGGCACATTCATATTTTCTGCTAATTTAGGTATATATTCACTAATATACACCAAGCATTGATATACCATATATCCCTCAACCATAGAACCCTCAGGACTTGCTCTTTTTCTAACAAGATCCTTCAACGAATTCAACTACCTCTCCACCATCCACATCGACCTTATGTGTACCGGTCCACATAATTCAATCTCCTCAACTTGGTGTATGAGGTAGTGTTCTTGTGCATTGAAAATGCTAGAGGTAGATACCGTTGCATTTCACACATTAGTCGGGGAATTTCTCTCTTCCAATACCTTATATATTTTTTATGGATTTCTTTTGAGGAAAGCCACCTACAAATGATGCAATAAAATAATATCAAGCCATATATAAAATTTGGGGGAAAAACATAATATGTCAATAAGTTCCGCTACAACTCATGGACCAAGTACATTTTCCATATAAAACATTAATTACCTCATCTATTTTCCAAGAACATAAATAATTTGTTTTATGTTGTTGTCAAAGTTGTATGGGAGAGATAAAGGTAGAACATACTGTATCAAAAAACACATAATTATTATTTATTTCCAAATAAGATAATAAATTTAATAAAATAGTGCATAACAATCAGAAAATATATTAAAAAATCACAATTACCTTAATGAATGTATGCCATTCATGTGTTTTAACCCCACCAAAATCACTTTTTCGTTAAGATATTCTTTATGTTAGACGAAAACCCCATCGAAAACTTGATTTTTCTGATGATCTCTTTTACAATATTGCTTTGTTGCTCCATCAAGCACCAAGGGAGAATAGTATTCTGTTGACAGCCATCACCATTAGAATTAATGATCACACTTTGGAATGTGTGATTAGCTTCTTGTATGTCACTACAAATCTTTACAATTCTTTCTTCGTCAATCCTTCCATCTAATATTCACCATAACAATTATGTTATGTTCTTCCCAATATGCATTGTATCAAACAAATGAACTATTTGTAGGTGCTCGTAGTATGGAAACCTACTGCATTGCATTGGGCAAATTTTCATTCCTCGTGAAAGCCCATTCGTGCCTTAACGAAATTCATGAAACATCAACAAAATCAAATTAACACTAATTAATCAAGATAGGTACATACGACGTTGAACATAATTCACTAAAAAGTTGAATGTGATTGTCATTGATGTCAAAGGAGTTCAGTCAATGACAAAAGGATAACCAAAGACATTATGGCAGGGTAAACTCAGTCAAAGACGAAGGAATGACAAAGGAAATAATGACATGGAAATTATGATGATGTGTCATGTATGGTGAGGATGGAAATACACATAATGGTATTCTGGTGCTATTAGGAAGCCAGTGTTGTAATCTTACATCATTCTCGAAAAATATGGCAACTTTGTGAAACTTTGGAAATTGACCGAGTATGAAAAAGTAGTCAAAACTACTTGAAGAGAATGTCTTCCATAATTCATGGTTTGAATAGAATTCCCACACCAGCATATCAGACTATATCTTGTTGAACTAGCTATCTATCCATGGTCTCAGTTTTCCTTAATCATTTCTGAGGAGAAAGTTATAAGTATTCCAAAATAGGGTTTTAGGATAAACCTTGGAGAAATTCTTGGACATGGCTAAGTGTTGGAAAACTGGTCCAGGTGGCCTTTGATCCATGAAATTTGATAAATTTATTTTCACAATGACATCCCTTGGTAGGAATTTCTAAACGACCTCTCAAAATCCTGTTCTCAACACTTAGGAAATTTTCTTGTGTTTCTCAATATGCAAAATAGTATTTTTCCTACTTTTGGCAGATTGATATTTTGCATATGTGACCATTGTAAGTCAGCCTGAAAGTATTTCTGGATATCCATTTCAACAAAGAAAAAATCCATGCCAATTGATGAATTTATTGATTGACACCCAACATCTGGCAGGCATTTGAAAGTGGTCTTCAAAACTGCTTATTGACACTTCAAACAAATCTCTTCAAACCCTAAGTCACCAAGGTGATTTAACTTTTTTCATCAAAATTGGAGAGTTAGACATCTAAAATGTGAGGAATATCATACTAACTCAACCATTCCAATATTCTCTCCTACAACCTCATCATCTAACCTTGGTGGGCATTTTACTGGGATAGTGCAAATGAAGGTGAGAGGCACTTTTCACAGATTGATATCTTCCTCCTCAGAGACTCTTTGGGAAATATGAAACCATGGTTGGATGAACCAACGAAAATAATATATCCTTCCACATTCATATAATTTTTCTCATCATCCTATGAGAGGTGGCGCACATTTCCTTGAGGCCACTTAGGCAGATTTTACCGATAATTCCATACTTAGACAATTTGTCCAAAACCTGAGGTGGATTTTTCATTTCACCCAAAACCTCAACTAATGCTACTAGATGATGTATTACACCTTAATAAGAACACCTATGCTAATTTCACTCCCATACTCATCTTCATTTTCCCTAGGCATACATTTTACTGAACTTTGGTGTAAGACTACCTGAAACCCTGTTTTGGCAAATCCATATCTTCTTCCTCAAGAATTATCAAACCAATGTGAGAAAATGTTCAGGTAGAAAAAACATAAACCTATAGTATTATCATGTGGTTCAGTCATTTTCTTCAACCCACAAATTATGGAAGGCATTTCCCTAGAGCAATTCTGACTAATTTGACCAAAAATCCTTCTTTTCAGAGACCTGTATCTTCTTCTTGAAGGAGATTTTCTGCGAACCGGGGCCATGGTCAGATAGATATTTCAATAAAATATGGGATGGAAGGTCATGGAGGGAATCTTATTCTTCTTATGAATTATGGTGGTCATTTTCATAAGGCAGTTGCTATAGGGCAGTTTTTCAACACTTAGTCAAAATCCCCAAATTATCATACCGTTACCAACTACTACCATAATGTAACGATGACATCATGAGACATTAGGACACCAACATGTTTTTTTCAACCTCATCACACATGCCATATCAACACTTCTTTGTCATTAATGACCTCCTTTGACATCAACGAAAACCATACTCAATAGTGTCCTTGTGCTAATAAATTTCATAGGGTGACATAGATGTGTTCCTTGTTGAAGTGGTTATCCACCCATGGTTTAAGTTTTCCTTATGATGGTCACATGTGCAAGAAATCAATCTGCCAAAGTAGGAAAAATATTTTTTTGCATATTCATAAATTTGGCCAAGTATTGACCAATATTCCAACAATATATAAATAATTTGGCATACCTTGACGATTTCTATTATATTCCAAGTTCCATAGGTGAGGTGTCATTATTCATGGTATTTTTCCATTCTCTTCTTTACCATTGAATTATTCTTTATATGTAGTTCGATAACTATGGTTTTTAGGCAGAAAGTGCCTATACTCATCAAACAATTCCTTTACTAAACTCCTTGAACGATGAGATTTTATCTTGGGACCGCAAGATTGACATGCAAATTTACCCTTTGTTTGAATACCTACAAGATATATGAATTAGTGTAGCGAATTAGAATTACCATTTAAACTAATGCATGATATTTTCAATAGATATATATAATATTAAAGAACAAAAGAAAGTAACAATATACCACAAAAATGTGTTAACCCGGGAGCATCATGAATTGTCCATCCAAGTATTCCATGGAATTGAAATCGTCTTTGCCCTATTGGTCTAGAGATGTCATACATAGTGACGCTAGCCCATAAATTCAACAACTCATTGATAAGAGGCTCAATATATACGTTCATATCTTTAACCTGGTACTTACCTAATTGGTCCAACATACATGATTAATTATATTTAGCTATATGTCGTTATATATAAAAGACATAATTATCATGCACGAAACAAAGAAATTAAATATTTAGTGATCAAACTTTCAAGTAAAAAAATACATATTAATTAAATACCTGGAACAATCATTGCCAACATTGTGTGCTCTCTCTTGACTGACATCTAAGGAGGAAGGTTACTTTTTATAACAAAAACAGGCCACACTGAGTAGGTAGAACAAATTTCTCCAAATGGATTGGCACCATTAGATGCCAAGGAAAGTTTAACATTACGAGGTTCTTCTTGGAAAATTGGCCACTTTTCTTCTATGTACCTAAATGCAGAGCCATCTACAGGATTTCAAAGAACATTGTCTCGACTTCGATTCTTTGCATGGAAATCCATAAACTATGCTATACTTTGGCACCTGAACAACCGGTTGAGACATGCAATTATTGGAACATAATGAAGAACTTTGTGAGGCACCTTTTTGTCACTTTATCGGTTCAATACCTACTTGTTTGAAATTGTGGGCATTCATTTTCTAATGCATATTGTCCACATTATATGATATGATCATTAGGACATGCATCAATAGCTTGATACTCCATTCCAAATTCTTTCATAATCAGATATATCTATCGATATGTGTGTGGTAAAATATTTGGCATTGGTAATATAAATTCACCTAACAATCTACAAAATTCAAAAGAATAAGTCAATGTAAACAATATTAATCATCAATATTGCATCCATACTTTACAAATTAGATAACAATAGAAATATAGGAAAAAAGTCAACCCTTTATGTACATGTGAACATGCAGACATAAATAATTAAGAAATTACATACCTTGGTATCTGTGTGAGACAGGTGTTTGATAAACCTTTCAAAACCTTCAAGTTCACTAACAACAATATAGTAGATAGAAGATTTGTTTTTGAGCCTTCATAAAGAGGTTGATGTGCCTTCTCGAGCAGAGGATCAACATCATGACTATCATGCTAGTTGTCCTTATCCATTGGAGCAAATGTGGCTTGGATCAATCTATCTATCTCATCTTCCTGATCTGTATCACTAATGTTATCTCCATCGATATCATCATTAAGAACTTGATCAGCTTCAATATTCTGATCTAGATGTTCATCACCCTATAAATGAATATTTATGCTAGTACTTGGAAAATAACTCTCTGGAAAGGGACATTTTGGGGACATTGTCTATATATTTACAAAAAACTTAGTAAAATTAGTGTGTATAGAACATATAATAAAACAATAATAAATTTTACTAAAATTCATGACATGATGAATATTACAAAGAACACATTAAAAATTGAATAACCCTTACCAAGGATGATATTCATAACTATTAGTTTTTCAACATTCAATCTAGAATTAGGTTAGGATATTTAACTGAGAGAACAACAAGTACAGAAATCAAACACAAGAGACAATGAACATAGTGTTTTTCATCGGGGAAACCATAAATGGAGAAAACCCCGCAACTTCCTCAGAGATAGAATCAGCACAAAAGGTAAAACCCCAAAACAGTAAGATGCACTCCCGAAAATAGTAACCTTCTTCTTGTCTAGCCTCAATGTCTTCTCCTTCCTCAACTATGTGCTACACTTGAGTGTGTGAGTGATGTGTGCTAAATAGAGAGTCCAACTCTCTATTTATACTAATCCCAACATGACTAAAACCCTACTAGGGCTGGCCTCTACTTGGAGAATATAATAACCCTAGTGCCCCGGATCTGCGGGGACTTTAACCCTTAGACAATCGTAGGTTTACCCACAATGACTTGACATGACTTGTTTACATTATTGACTCTCCCCATCGGAACATCAGGGTATGACATAACATGATAACATCCCGGAATAAACATCGGGTTAGAATAGATAAGAAATACAAGTGAATACATTCCAAAGTTATAATTACATCAACACAACCTTTTAACTAGGATAGTATTCTCAACACAATTTTCATCACTGGTATTCTTATCTAGATCTTCTCGTCATCTGCATCTTTACGTCATCTTCATCTTCAAGTCACCTTCATCTGGATCTAGATCATCATCACTCAATCATACTCGATCTGGATCATCACTGGACATCATCACTGGATCTAGATCATCACTGGATCCAGATCATCACTGGATCTGGATCATCACTCGATATGGATCATCACTGCTGGATCTGGATCATCACTGGATCTGGATCATCACTCGATATAGATCTCTCGGAGTCATCATAACTAGATCTGGATCATAGCTCGATCTGGATCATTTCTGGTCATCATCATGTGTGCTATCTCATGATTCTTCTCGTCATAGGAACTTCTATAGAGCCAGCCTTCTTTCATGCTGGTTGTAGGACTAGCCATCATGTAGGTCTTCTTCGGCGCTTATATCTAACCTACTCATCAGAATGGCCCTCCCAACACTTACATCTAACCTACTCATCATAAAGGCATTCCCAACACTCACATCTAATCATGTAGAAGCCTACAATCACATCAAAAGGGCCTAGCACTCACATTCACTAGCATGATAGGACATCAATATCATCTATGAAAAGGATTCAACACTTATATCTAACCTGGTAGGAACCAAATCTTGCACCCTTGTTAGAAAGGCTTGCACTCACATCTGACCTGGTAGGAACTAAATCCTACACCCTCACCAGAATGGTCCCTAGTCCCAGACTGAGCTACTTGGTAACGGATCAGGTGCCTCCATTCTCCCGGAGAATGGAAGTTGGCCTTATATCTGACCTGGTAGGAACCAAATCCTACACCCTCACCAGAATGGCCTGCACTCATATCTGACCTGGTAGGAACCAAATCCTACACCCTTGCCAGAATGGCCCCCAGTCCCAGACAGAGCTACCTAGTAATGGACCAGGTGCCTCCACTCTCCCAGAGAGTGGCAGTTTCCCTTACATCTAGCCTACTCATAATAACGGTCATCACTCATATATAACATGGAAGGAACTTAATCCTTTAGCCATGACAGAATGGCTTAGCTCTTATATTTGACCTCCTCATCAAAATGGCTCTCTCAGTCCCGGACCGAGTGTTCCTAGTAACTGACTAGGTACCTTCATTCCCAGAATGGCATTCAGCACTCATATCTTACATGGAAGGAACCAAATCCTCTCACCATGACAGAATGGCTCAGCCCTTATATCTGACCTGCTCATCAGAATGGCTATGGATCTAAGCACTCATATCTGAAATGGAAGGAACTAAATCCTCTCACCATGACAGAATGTCTCAACCTTTACATCTGACCTGCTCATCAAAATGGCTTCCAGACTCGTCACTTCCCCTTGGAAGGAACCTCGATCTGGAGAACACCAAGATTCTCCCTGAAGTACTCAAATTTCACTCTGTCTAATGGCTTCATCAACATATCAACTATTTGATCATCCCTTGCAACATACTAGAGCTTCAGTGCTCCCCTCTACACCATATCCCTGATATAGTGATACTTGATCTCGATATGCTTTGACTTGTCATGGAACACTAGATTCTTTGACAACTTCACACAACTCTAGTTGTCACAATGTATACAAGTAGCATCCAATTGGTAATCAAATAAATCAGATAGTATCTTCCTTAGCCATACTACCTCACAACTAGTTGAACAAGCTACGGCATACTTTGCTTCAGCTGTACCCAGTGCCACATAGGATTGCTTCCTGCTAAAATAAGAGATCACTCCTGATCCCATACTGAAGCAACACCCTGAAGTGCTCTTCCTATCGATGGCACTGCCTGCCCAATCTGAATCAACATAACCCTCTAGGTTAATCTTCTGATTCGCATCATACTTGAGCCCATAATCAACTGTACCCCTCAGGTACCTCAGAATATGCTTTGCAGCAATCAAGTGAACATTTCTCAGATCTGTCAAGAACTGGCTCAAGGTGTTCACAGCAAAGCAAATGTATGGTCTTGTGTTCGTGAGGTACATCAATGATCCAATCATCTTATGATAGATCGTAGCATCAACTGACTTTGATGAAGCATCGCTTAATAGCTTCAGGTTTGATTCCATAGGTGTGGCCATAGCCTTGCAGTCCATCATCCCAAACCTCTTCAGGATCTCTACTGCATACTTCCCTTGTCTAAGGAAGATTCCATCTGCACTCTGCCACACCTCCATACCTAGAAAATAATGCATTATACCCAAGTCCTTTATTTCAAACTTGGAAGCAAGATTTATCTTCATGTCAGCAATCAACCCATCCATACCTGTCACAAACAGATCGTCTACATATAGAAGAAGCATCACTGGGTTGCCATATTCAACCTTGTAGTAAAGGTTGGACTCTGCTTTACTCTTGGTAAAGCCCAAACTAGATAGAAAGCTGTCAATTCTGCCATACCATGTCATGGGTGCATGTTTCAAACTATACAGTGCTTTCTTCAATATGCACACATGAGACTCCCTATCATGTGTCTCAAAACTGAGTGGTTGTTCTACATACACTTCCTCTTCCACTACACCATTCAAGAAGGCAATCTTGACATCCATTTGGTGTATCTTCCATTTCATTACTGTAGGTAGAGAAAGTACTGATCTAATGGAAGTTTATCTAGCTACAGGTGCAAAGGTTTCTTCATAATCTATTCCTTCTTTCTGAGAGAAACCCCGAACTACAAATCTTGCCTTATATTTTTTAATGCTACCGTCTGCAGCATGTTTGATCTTGTAGATCCATTTGGAAGTTACAACTGACTTCCTGTCTGGTCTTGGGACAACATCCCAAACATCATTCTTCATGATCGATTGGTATTCTTCGATCATAGCATCCTTCCATTCTTTCCATTCTGCCACTTCTTCATAACTAGAAGGTTCTTTATCAATGAAATCACATAGTAAAGCTACATACTCGGAGTAGGATCTGGTCCTCTTTCTTTCTCTGTGATTCTCTTCTCGAGCCCCATATCTTTCCGCACCTTCGATAAGTTCTCATACCCAAGCATGTTTCCTCTTATGAGGATTCTTCTCTAGAGATGGATCTACAGGTCTTTGTGGTTCTTCAAATTCTCGATCTTCTTCTTGAGCTTCTTTGTTCATCGTTGTATCATGAACTCTGGGTGCTTTTGCTTCTTGAGGTTCTTCACCAGGTCTCTTTCTGGATTTGTTGTAAGTTGTTTCTTCATCAAATGTCACATCCCTACTGATGTCAATCTTCTTGTATTCTAGGAAATATATTATGTAAGCCTTCGAGCTTTCAAAGTATCCCACAAATATACCCTTCTTTCCTGAAGGATCTAATTTAGTCCTCTTCCCTTTTGGAATGTGTATGTATAATGGACAGCCAAATATTCTGAGATGGCTAACTTATGCTTTATTGCCAGAGATGAATTCTTCAGGAGTCTTGTTCTCAAGTACTCTATGTGGAGTACGGTTCTATACATACACCGCTGTTCTGGCAGCTTCCACCCAAAGATGCATAGGAAGGTCTTGATAATGAAGCATTGCTCTTGTAGCTTCCATGATAGTTCTATTATTCCTCTTTGCTATTGTATAGGAATAAACACCTTATAACCAGAGGTTTGGGGTTACCAACATACTCATGAAACTTGCAGGAAATTGACTCTAGAGTGCAGTAAAGGAAATAGGAGGATAGAAAAGACTCACCCGATACACGATGGTTGATTCTAGCTTGTCCTATTTCGCTCTGATTCTCCTCCAAAGCCTTCAGGGATGCTTCTCCTTCACCTGTCAAAAATCAATCCTCCAAATACAAGATGATACATATATATAAACAGGTTAGATAAATCATATATAGAGTGCTGAAACATAAATATTTATCAAACCACAATATATGAGAGACATTCAAGACACATATGGAAGAGGGATTCTCTTTATTAACAATAATGAAAGCGTTCAGATTACAACCCAACGCCTAAGACAAGGACTCCTCTGCAACCAAAGGATTCTGAGTTCCACTACCCCAAAGACTACTATATAAACTCCACCAGCATAACTTTTCTCTCCAAATGTATGTCCTTAACACCCTCCCCAAGGCCTGTATTTATACTTGGGTGAAATAAGGCAGTTTCGAAGGTTGAGACAGTTAAGGTGATTAAGGTTAAGTGCTTAACTAATCTCAAGTAATCGCGAGTTTTTATTTTAAATGTCAAAGAAAGGTGTACACGGGTATCAATATTAGAAAATCGCGTATGACACGCGAGTTTCTCTAAGGGTAACCCGTGTACAAATATGTACGCGAGATGCAATAACTGACACTCGCGTACAACACGCGAGTTGCATATAATAAGAGTCGCGTACAGGACTTGACATATTTAAAAGGTAAAAATAACCAGCTGGATGGATGATAAATGTAGTTCTTAATAAGCCCATCTATAGTGTTTTGGGAAACCCTCAATCCATAAATGTCCTTTTGTGTGCCAACATAGCGAATGCCAGCACTTGGATGGAGAGGTGCCATTCAGGTGGATAACAGATGCCCCCTAATGTGTGAGGTAAGAGGGAAACGATGGCCAAAATACATTATAATCTTAATCTTTGGAGAACTCAGAAATCCAATGGAGCAAAGAGAGTACCTGAAACAAATACATAGTAATGTCATATACAAATTTACATCTGAGGATGCTATGTTCAATTTACTAGAACACTAGCTCCTTTACAATATTTGAGTACATCATATGATACAGGTATGAAACCACGTATATAACAAAGGTGGATCGAAGCCACAATATACAATAATGATGAGTCTTCAAAGATCTGGAAGCTATGTATATGAATAGAACATAATCTTGCGCAACTTAGTCCATAGGTGAGGAACTAAGTTCTTCATAAATGATCCCAAAGAACCAGTACAATCCAAGCCATGTGAATAAGGGTAAGCTGAAGTCGAACATGGAAAGGATTCAACAGTTTGTCAATCAATAAGTGATAATAGACAACTGAAGAAAAAGAATTCACCAATGATGAAAATGAATCCTGAGGTACAATCGTCAAAACTCTAGGTCTTCATCATCAGGAAGAATTGAAACGAAAAACATGATGTGATAAGGAAGGAAATAGATCCTCCAACGGATCACATGAGTGACTAGGAACTGGGAAACAGAAGGGAGACACAATAGATAACAGATATAACGATGATGGGATCATGCTATAGATCAGACATTGGGTAAATTCCTTGAACAATGAGCACAACATAGAGATGACCCAAGGCAACGTTTAACTTATATATAGAACAACTAGACCTATCTGTCAGGTAGGAGACATGATCAAATTCCCCAGGTATAATGGACAAGAGGAGAAGTAAGAAACTCAAAGTAATAGCTGAACGGAAAACTAACCACTGAAACATGGATATCGAAAAAAAAAAGAGTGCTATGTTCAAGGAGGACATGCTGCCATTACTGAAAACAAGATAAAACTTCTTCCTTACCTTCCCTGTTAAATTTTAACGAGTCCAGGAAAGTTAACTTGGATCCCTCTTCATTTTTTAACAAGCTTGAAGAGACGGGAAAATAATGCTTGATAGTATCACTGATTCGTGGATTTAATGAGCCTGAACTAGTACATGCTCAGTTGGTGTTTTCACATTTAGAGAGTCTGAAAAATCCAAAGAAGACTCCAGGGGTCCTTTTTCATCCAATTTAGTCTCCTGAGGCCGAAAAAGTACCACAGAAGAACTCGCTTAACTTCCGTAGAAGAAAAGGTGAACCTTTTTCGTACTTAGTCAAGGAGGTCCGAAAAAGGTTAAATTACCACCTACCCAATGCTCCTTCCAAAATAGCATAAAATAGCTTGAGTTTTATGAGTGTGAAGGAAAGCAAGATCACTCAGAAAGATCCATTTGGTTATGAGAAATGGGGCTTACAACAATAAACTCGTTGCTTTGTTCTTAAGTGTTTAACGAGCATGACAAAGACACAAAGTACACTTGGAATCTTTTTCATGTTTAGGTCCAGAGCACGAAAAAGAGAAAACTAAGCTCAAACCGGTTGTTCCTTTTCCGTAAATTTAGTCCCTCAGGTCTAGAAAAGTAATAAACCTATACCTGAGAATACTCTTCTCAATTCAAAAAAGAAAAGAGAGCGATCCTTTCTTGTATTATTCCACATGGTCTGAGAAAGAGATAACCTACCACCAATGTGGATGCCCGTTCACATATTCTTAACAAGCTTGAACAGACAAGTTAACTCGGCAGTCAAGTCTATTTTGAAGGATTCTGACCTAGGCCTAAAGAAACTCCATAAGGGCGGGGAGTCCTATAAAGGGATAGCTTGTAAAAAGAGATTCAAAAGAAGCTCTATTTGGCATGTAAAATAGCTAAAAGGAGACCCCTTTACCTGAAACAGTTGAGGCATGAGCACCAAAGGACAACATAGGCTTAAAAGAAGAATACACATGAAAAAGGGTCCTATCCACGAAAGAACAATGGTAAAAAACAAGGGACTAATGGTTAATGATACCATAGTCCGTGGCAAAAGGTTGATTGCTAAGGTTAATGTGGATTGAATAAAAGGTGCCAAAAATGTATTGGAAATGAAAAAACCACCCTATTGGAGCAACAACACTTTGTAATAGTGAAAACCCTGTTCCAAAGCATAAAGAAATATGGTATTAGTTGAATGAAATTTCAAACTATAGAAAAAGACCCACTTAAAGAAATATAATTTCTATAAATAGTTGAAAAATCAGACAAAACTCACCATTTGAACTTTTGAGCCATAAAAAGCAAGTTTATCCTTCTACCTTTGTTCGATCATTGTGGACATTTGAACCAACGAAATCAAATTCCGCAGGTTGCAGGTAAGCCTACACCCTAATCTCTTCATTTTGATCCAAGAAATTATGAATTTTGAGTCTTAATTCCATTATTAAAAGAATCCTAAAGATGGCATGGCATGTACGTGGGTTGACGGTGTGGAGACGCGCGTAACACGCTATGTACGTGATTTGCCTATATAGACAGTCGCGTACAGTACATGACATGTCTAAATAGACAATCGCGTGTGCTGCATGAAGGAAAAAAGGATAAAAATAGTCAAAAAAAAAATTGAATTTTTATATGGAATTACTGAATCAAATTACTTGTTTTGCTAGGTGAAAATATGGTTCATGGAATGGAGGGAAAGGGAGCATGAAATAATGGACCAAGCAGTGCCCCAAAGTGCACCCACTATACATGCATTGCGAACGAGTCGGCTACTAAAATTCTTTTGCACATCACCCATGCGGGCCAATGTCCGCATACTTGAGTTCATGGTAAATTATTGGGATCATGACTTGGGGATGTTCAACCTACAGGGTGAAACCTTGGATATTACCACTGAGGACATGTATTTCATAACCTGTATGTCACGTCAAGGAGAACCAGTTAACCTAGAGGGCACTGGAAGGGGCGGTGACCCCTTAAGTGTCCAAAACTATATAGATGTATTTTGCACACTGGGTACTCAAAAGAGAGGGAGTTGCGTCCCTGTTGTACATATCGGTGACTTTATTCTATAGGTACTTGCTAGCACCATTGTGAGAGTTTCAGGATCTTCTTCTTTACATTTGGCTACATGAAACCAAATGAGGCTGGTAGTTGACTGTTTCCACAGTGCTCTCTATGATTGGTGCACGGGAGTTGTCCCTATCATGAAGAGACAATTGTCCGATTGCAAGAGAGGAAGGCGGAAAAACTTTGGTTATGCGAGCATATTAGTGGCCTTATTTTTCGAGAGAGTACCAGCATTGAGCCCTGCCATACCTCTACTGGTCAGATCTCCACATCAGCTGAGGCTGAGCAGGTGGGGAGACATCTTCCTCTGTCAAGGAGGAGGAGACTCAGTACATAGTGTATATGATGATGATTTCTATACCTGGTGGGAATGACAGCTATCGACAGTGGAGCAGTTTCCATATGCCGGTATGGACTTTCGAGGTGACCCAGACCTTGTCCTCCCTCCAGGAGGAGCATGGGGCGAGCTAGGTAATCAATTTTTAAATTTTATCATATTTCAAATTTTTATGAATTTTAAAATGATAGATATATACATATGTACAAGTCTTAATCCTATAAATGTATCAAAATGCAAATATTGGACCGGTCTTCCCTGAAGGGAACCCATGCATGTTTGTTCGTCCTATCATAGGCGAAGACCCGGGACTGATGAGGGTTCTAGAGGGGAAGCTGGCCAGGCTGACCCAAAGAGTACCTACCTTGCGGATAGAGCATATCCTGACTGCCATGCAGGAGTTTGTAGTTGGAGTTCCACCAGTCTGGCTACGTCTATTCAGGCAAGTGGTCAAAGCGGTACTTGTATATATAGAGGCTATGGAGGCTGTTGAAGCCGAGGAGGCTGAGGAAGCCAGGGTGCAGAGGGACCATGGGGACCAAGGTGGTCCTGCGTAGATCTAGGAAATTTTGATGGACTATGATCCACATTTTTGTATATTTTGTATATGAAGGGATCTGAGGATCAGACTTGACCTATATATGAACAGATATTTTACATATATATATGTTGTTTGGTGAAGGTTTATTTAAAAATGTTTTTCATATGTTTGTTGTATATCTTTATAAAATGTGTGTGAGATGCCAATCTAAAATATAATTAGCATATGCACCAGTCAATGAATTCTGATTTTGTGGAATATGATTGAAAGTAATAACCTCAAAATGTATTTCCAATAAATGAATTTGCATGAACTGACGTAATAAAATAGGATTTCATACCTGATAAGCCCGATTGAGCTGGGAAAGCACCAACTGAGAGTCTAGACGGACCTCAAGCTAGGTAATACCACGTGACAAAGCATCCCATAGGAGCTCAAGTACAACCCTATAGTCAGCAACATTATTAGAAGCAAGACCTATACAAGCACCTCCCATGGCACCAAGCTGTCCTGAGGGAGAATAAATAACCCATGCTGCCAAAGCTAGGTTACAAGTGTGACGGCTGGAACCATCAGCGAATCCTATATACCTTTTAGAAGACATCTGCAACAACCAGCAGATAGTATAAAAAACAAAACCGACAACCTAATGTACATAAAAATACAGACAAGAAAAATACAATAAAAAGTGCTAAGCCTAAGCATAGTACTTCTTCAGGTAGAGCCCATTTCTAGGCTCAGGCAGCTTGTTCCCATCAAAATTAACTAACTCATATGTGCCCTTACTCAATACTTTCGACATGACATAATGTCCTAACCACATTGCCTTGAATTTTACCGCCCCTAGGGGTTCTTTGTCTTGGTCCCAAAGCAAGACAAGTTCCCCCTCAGAGAAAACCCTAGGTTTGATCGATTTATCATACTGAGTTCTAACCCTATTTTTATGAGCTTGATTAGCAGTCAGCGCATCTCTACGTTGTTCATCAAGGTGTTCTAAATGTGCCAGACGTTCGTCAAGCTCAGTCGTATCAGTTAACACATGAATGGATATCTTTAGAGATGGGATTTCACACTCAATCAGAGTAACTGCTTCCACTCCATGAATGAGTTGGAAAGGGGAGAAACCCGTAGCAGGTTTTATGTTGGTTCGGCAGGCCCAAAGGGCAGGATATAGCATGATGTTCCAGTTAGTGGGCTGCATCAATTGTACATTTAAGGATAGTTTTTAAAGTTTTGTTGACAGCCTCAACCTGACCGTTTTCCTGTGGATAGTAAGAAGATGAATGTTATTGTCTGAATCCAAGCATAGTAGTCAGTTCCATCATCATGTTATTTGAAAATGACTATGATGGTCAGTGACAATCACTTTGGGTATACCAAACTGTGCGATAATCTGATTGAACACAAATAAAGCTGTTGTTTCCCCATCGGCTTTAAAAGTAGGCATTGGCTCTACCCGTTTTGTAAAATAGTCAACAATGACAATGATGTATTTATGCCCTCCAGCCAAGGCTGGGTTGCATGTCACATAATCGATCCCCCATTTCATGAAGGGGCCTACCGAGACAACGAGAAATAATGGAGCAGGATGTGACCGCATTTTCCTGGTGTAAAGTTGACACAGATGACAGCACTTCACTGCTTCCACACAATCTTTAAAGATCGTGGGCCAAAAATAAATAGCACGTAATATCTTCTGGGCTGTTTCTAACCCGGATAAATGGCCCCCACACGCTCCTCTATGGGAATCATTCAGGACAATCTCTGCTTCCTCATGGGTAAGGAAACTATGCAAGACAAAATATACCCCTCGTCGATATAAGGTATCTCCTATAATGAGTTAGTTCTTCGCATGAATGTGTAATTTACGTCGTTCTTCCCTTGAGGAAGCTGCAGGATACTTCAAAGTCTAGAGATATATAAGAATATCTCCATACCAAGGATCAGAGGTGGATATCAAGAAGATGTGCTCATCTAGGAATGAGTCATCTTCAATTACTACATCTTCTTTAGTAGGAAACTTTGCTATAAGTTCAGCAAAAACTAAGGACTTCTTAGACTTAGCGGACTGGAAATCCAAGTCAAACTCTTGGATAATGACTATCCATTTGTTAAATTTGCCCCCAACAATTCGTCGGGATAAAACATATTGGAACGGATTCACATCTGCCACTACTGTGGTGGTCCTCAGTAAAATGTAGTGATGTAACCTTTTCCCGTCATAAACAGCTACTAAGGCTAATTTTTCAATGTGGGAGTATCTAAGTTCAGGTCTACCCAAAGCATGACTAAGATAATAAACAACATTCTCTACAAGCTTATCGTCCTCCTGGACTAGTACTACCCCAATGGTCGACTCCGACGCAGCGAGATATAATATAAAATCCCTAGAATAATTTGGTGGACGTAATAAGGGTGCCGACAGCAAAGCTTTTTTCAATGCCTCGAAAGCAAGTTGTGCAGTTTCATCCCATACAAATGGGGTGTCCTGTTTGAGCAGGCGCATGAAACCTTTAGTAATCTTGGCATAGTTAACAATAAAACGTCGAAGAAAATTAGAATTTCCTTGCAGGATTTGAAGTTGCCTGAGAGAACGAGGAGGAGGCAGATTTACAATGGCCTCAACTTTCAAAGGATCCACCTAGATGCCTCTACTAAAGACAATGAACCCAAGTAATCTTCCTGACTCGACACAGAATACACACTTGTGTGGATTCAAGCGAATATTATAATGTATGCATCTCTCAAATATCAACCGTAAATGATCTGGATGTTGAATCCTCTTATGAGAATGTGTAGGCAGATCATCAAGGTATGGTTCAACAATGGCTTTAATATCATCGAAGGAAAAGTTCATAGCCCGTTGAAAGGTTTCCCCAGCATTTTTCAATCCAAAGGGAATTTTCTTGTATGCAAAGGTACCCCAAGGACAAATGAAATTAGTTTTATGTTGGTCTTTTGGTTTTATTTGAATTTGATTGTATCCGGAGAAACCATCCATAAACGAAAACACCTCACTTCCCGCACATGCATCTATGATTTGGTCTATAAATGGTGTGGGATAGTTGTCCTTAAGACAGGATTTATTGAGATCTCTAAAGTATGTATAAATGCGGATCATCCCTTGCTTATTATCAACAAGAACAGGGTTGGATACCCATTTAGTCAAAGCTATGGGATAGATAAAACCAGCCTTCAACTGCTTTTCAACTTCTGCCTTCATAGCCGCCGCTTTGCACGGGTTAACAGGTCTTAACTTTTGTCGAACTATCTTGGCATCAGGATATGTTCGGATTTCATGTTCAACAATCGATGGATCTATGCCTGGCATCTCCTCATATTACCAGGAAAAGATATTGCAGAATTCCTTAAAAAGGGTAGTATAGATGGAAATCTCTTCAGGAGAGAAATTTGCACATATATATATGTTTTCCATGACATCAAGGTTCACAGAGATGTTAATAGGTATAGTGGTGGAAATATTTGCCATATTCCCCTCGGCAAACATTCCTTCCCTAGGAAATAGATTGATAGGTATATCAACATCTTCTGATAGTATCAAACGAAACTCTTGATTTTCTATTCTGCTTAGTTCTAGAATAAAATAGGATCGATGATGAAGATCCTCACAAATCTTACCATGTCCACTCATGGCTTCCAAAATGGCTTCATCAGAAGGTAAAACCATGTCTAAACAATCTATAGAGTGCGAAGAGTTTTCCGCCCATGCAGGCAAATAAACTTCTTCCAAATCTTTCGAGACTGTTAGAGGATCTGGAATGGGATCAACAGTGGCTTGAGTGATATCTTGATAAGCTACCTCCACTGCCGATAAGGGCACTTCCGGTTCATGAGGGGTTGGGAGAACCCAAGGATCAGTCCTATCGACAACCGTAGCTATGGACTTCCCCACACTAGTAGAACCGATATAATTAACCAGGGCTGGAAGATCAAATGTGCCCATTAGTGATGTGGACATTCCAGCCCCCAAGCTCTGTGTAGCAGGTTTGACCTAATAAACCAATGGCACAGCGGACTCATTAGACTCTAAATGACCTTTTTGGGTAAAATCAAGTTGATCGATAGTAACCAACTTTCCCTCATGTGGAAAAACCACTACATGAAAGACGGCCGATGCAATAGCGGACATCGCATAATTCCAGTTCCTTCCTAGAAGCAAATTGTAGTCCAAAGGAGCATCAATCACTTCTACTTCAACAGACACTGCTTTTCCTACCAACTTAATTTCAAAATCCGGCAGGATACCATGCGGATGGAAGGATCTTCCATCAAAAGCAGTAAGCAAAGTGTTTGATGGGATCAGCTCTGGGGATCCAAGAGCTTTTCAATAGGCCAAGGACATAACACATGTAGAAGCACCCTTATCAAAAAATTCCCTTCCAATGGTCTTACCACCATGGACGACATCTATTGATAAGGCTACATGGTAAGGTAGGTGAATTTTAACATTAGACAAATGAAATTTTGCCATGAGACTCGAAGAGTCCATGTTGCCTAAAGCTGCTAAGAGAGCATCTCGCTGGGCATGACAACTCTGTAACACCTCTAAAGCTGACATTGCAGACAGGGTTTGAGCTAAATATTCAACCACAGAGTAGTTTGAAGTAGCCCTAGCATTAGGGTTATGCAAGGTCTTCTTGAAGACACCTTTCGGTATCTTCGGCATAGTTTCAGCAGGTTTCTCTATTGTGAGAGGGTTAGAAGTTTCACCTACATCTTTACCCTTCTCAAGGGTCTCTTTCTCATAATTTTTATTCCTTGTCTGCAACAAAGTCGAAGATCGAACCATGTTGATATAGTTTGGGTCAGGGGCAGTTTGAGTTCCCCCTGCTACGTTAGAAGCTGAAGCAGAGTTTTGTCCTTGGGGAAAAGGATCCTTCAGGATAGCCAGTTGTTGAGTTTTAAGCAGCTTCTGGGCTTGATCCATAAGGGGACAAAGGTGAGTAAGGTGTTCCTCATGGCACAACTTACATGGGAAATTGACCTTCTTCTTTTCTTTCTTTCCCCCATCAACATTGTTCGCGGGCTTTTGCTTGTTTTGATTTCCCTCTCCCTTCTTGCCTTTCTTTTTCTTCCCGTTGGGTTGCTGATTGCCCTTCTGAAAGGTTTGTGCAAAAACATTTGCACTTTGGGGGGAGGGGGCAGCCTTTGCTGCCTCTGCTGTAGATTGCTTGATGGACAACTGATGAAGTTGCTTAGCCAAAGATTCTACGATGGGAGAGTTAACGGACCCAACCACACCATCGGCATGGGGTCTAGGCTTAGGCTTCTCCACATCATGCATAGGCCTCAGTGCCTCAGGGATGATCTCATACAAGATCCCAAATTGTGAATAAATCAAATCCAGTTGCTAGGCCCTAAGAATAGCTTCTTATTCATTCGTCACTCCTAAGGTGGATACATCCTTAGATATGTAGGGCAACAGGGATTTAAGGAACCACTCTAAAAGGAACTCATGAGGGATAGTGGATTTTATAAGGCTATTTCGCCTCCTCCACTCTTGGATGTGATCCGATATGTGGGTAGCCTTTTTCTTCCTAAAGGTAGAAAACAAGTCCATTCCGAAATCATATTGGACCGGAAGCTGAAAGTGGCTAAGAAATGCACTATCCAAGTCCCATAAACTACTAAAGGCAGCAGAAGGAAATTGGATATACCATTTTTCCATAGTACCTGTTAAGGCTCTCTGGAATAGCCTCAACCTAACTGAATTTTCATTCAATGAATTCGAAGAACACCATAAATGGAATGTGGTGGCATGAGCCCCAGGATCTTCACCAACTTTGCCTTCGAACTTAGGGATGTCTGATGGCAATTTGGTGGGAACAGGTGGCCACAAGGGGTCATACCTCATCGGTTCATTCATCAATTTTGACAAATTTGGCAAGTTTAAAGTTGCCAGGACTGGAAGTTTGGGTTGAACCGGGGAACTAAATGTGCCAGCCTAGGGATTAAAGGGACCTGCCCCCGAATGCCCATGGGTAAAAGTGGGGTTTCCCCCTGCCACCGGTTGCGAAGTGGGTAGATTACTCTAAAATGGATTCCATCCATAAGCCATAGGATTGTGTGTGGGAGGTGTAGTATAAGAAGTTCAGGCCGTCCCCATAGAAATAGGGGTCTGAAAGATAGGAGCTGGTATCCCTCCGCTGAACAACGAAAAGGGAGAGCTCGTAAACGGGACCGAAATTGGAGTTTGGAAATTTTTCCCATAAGAGGTATTGTTCCCAAACTGCACTCCTACATAGGAAGGTGATGGGCCTACGTATGGAGAGGATGGGGGAATGTGCCCCCCATTCCAAGGAAATCCTTGGACAAATGCCGAGGATCCTACCGGACTACTCTGGGTAGTATATGGAAAGGAAGAAGGAATAATAGGTATACTGGGAATCCCAGTAACCATATCACCAGAAGTACCTGCTAGGTTT
This sequence comes from Pseudotsuga menziesii, assembly GCA_001517045.1. Classification (NCBI taxonomy): domain Eukaryota; kingdom Viridiplantae; phylum Streptophyta; class Pinopsida; order Pinales; family Pinaceae; genus Pseudotsuga; species Pseudotsuga menziesii. Next base: position 64,919 of record LPNX010453790.1, read on the forward strand.
GAGTGAACCAGTGGTTGAACCACCCGGATCGCTGGAGTCAAAGGTGTAGAAGGTATACTACATTTAGGGGAACTTACTGGGTGAGGTAGTACCCCTTCAACCGGAACGACTGAGGTGAACACAAAATGAATTTCTTCCACATAAGACATAATCCTACCCACAGGGACACCTAATACAGGTGAATCAAAATGTCTAACCTGAACGATCATAGGATCGTTTAAATTAGTCAAGGGGGTGTTAAAATTCCTTGCAAACTCGTCAGTATGGAAGTATTCTATCTCAACTGTATCAAGATCAAAATGGTTAGCTATAAGTTCTGGTTCACCTAGAACTTCACTTATCCCTACCGGTTCAAATGAACCATCTGTGTCCAATCTCTGCCTTTGGGGTGGAGGTGGAGGCTCCAATGTGATGAGAGGAGGAAGGTTTCTCAACCTTCTTGACCTTCTAATAGGTTGGTCCTCCACGATTGAAAATTTGACAAATCACACCCTAAGGCCAACTAAACACAGGAAAAACCACAGAGCATACACTATAAAAATCCTAAAGCCTCAAACAATCAAACAAGGGTGAAAGATGTACTTTCCCGAAGAAAGTTGATGAATGATTACTTGGCATCCTTGAAGTGGTTCTTAGGCATAGGTAGAGGAATCACCCAACCGCCATCCTACACTTACAACAAGGGTTACCTTCCAAGCCTGTTCAAGGTGAACTAGAAATAGCCTTCTGGTTTACCTAGGTATGAACCCTAAATGTCAAGAGACTAAAGGCTACCTTAGTTATACCAACAGTCTGGGGGGACAGTCGCAAGCCTGACTCATACGCATGGACAGGGTAGCTGAGCCTGAAACTCTGTCTAGGATAGAATCCCTATATGTGTAAAAGTTCTGATTTACGTTTTGACAAGGAATCGGAGGGTTATCTCCTGAGTCCATGCCTCCATGCAGCCTCGTGCTTGACTCCCATTTGAGAGGAGCTTCCCAGATACAATCGATAAAGTCAAGGATTTACCTAAAGAAAGGTCCACTGCATCTGAATTTTAAAACTTATGGGAAGTTTACACTTCCTATCCCACAAGTCTAGCCTAAGCCTAAGCTAGTAGGTGAAAGGCCCGTAAAAACAAAAAAAATCACTAATAAATTTTAATTATTGCGTTCATTTTAAAGGGTTGTTTCTTACTCGAAAGGAAATGGAGTGATGTACTTATGGTGTTTTTGACTCGATAAGAAATAAATAAAAGTAAACGTTTTTCAAAGCAAATTACCACTATTAAAGCAAACTTCTTTTTTTTGTAAATATATATTGATGAACTAATGCAAACGATAAAAGAAACTAAGCCTATATTTTTTGTAGTTTTTGAGATTATATTTTAAAACTGAAATGAAAAATACTTATGCAAAAGAAAATGCAAAAGCTTAACAATGTTTTTCTTTTCACTTTTAAACTTGCTCAAACTCTACCATGCACCTAAAATGCACTAAACTTGAGTAAACTTGGATCTAATCAACTGTATAAAAACAACAAACTGAAGTAAAACAGGCTAACAGAACCAAGAAACAACCAATAAAGGGAGACTAGGAACCCTAGCTTGGGTATACACAATGAAAAAAAATCACTATAAACTCATAAAGGCAAGTGACAAACCAACCATCATCAAAATATAGACTAGAAAAAAATGCCCAAGACCCTGATCACTGATCTGGATAGAGACACTTCAACCTATAACCCAACAGGCCAAGCTACTTCAGCATGCAAACAGAAGACAATACAAACAAAAGAAACCCAAGGGCTTTCGAAAAAGCACAAAGTATGGTCACCAAAGGTCTTCAGACAAATAGCACAGTATTCATAAAGAAAGCCAACTAACAAATAGGAATTATGCAAAGAGAGGGACAAGCAAACCCAATCCTAAAAATCCCTATTTCCATGCTTATACGTGACTGTATATAAGGGAAACTCACGTACTGTACGCGACTGTCCAAGAAATCAACCCGTGTACAGGTACAAAATTTTTCTCAAAAAATAAGAAAAATCCACAAGACTTTCAAACACTGTACTAAGTATGAACCAGGATGAAAGACCACACACAAAATTCAAAGCAAAGACTGGTTAGGGGTGACAGAAACAACCTACAGCAATCTGGGATCCCCAGCGGAGTCACCAGTTCTGTTGTACAGGGATAAACACCTTATAAATGAAGGTCTGGGGTTACCAACATACTCATGAAAATTGCAGGCAAATGACTCTAGAGTTCAATAAAAGAAATAGGAGGATAGAAATGACTCACCCGATACACGACGGTTGATCCTAGCTTGTCCTCTTCCACTCTGCTTCTCCTCCAAAGCCTTTAGGGATGCTTCTCCTTCACCTATCAAAAATCAATCCTCCAAATACAAGATGATACATATATATAAACAGGTTATATAAATCATATACAGAGTGCTGAAAAATAAATATTTATTAAACCACAATATATGAGAGACATTCAAGACACATATGGAAGAAGGATTCTCTTTATTAACAATAATGAAAGAGTTCATATTACAACCCAACGCCTGAGACAAGGAATCCTTTGCAACCAAAGGATTCTGAGTTCCAATGCTCCAAAGACTTCTGTATAAACTCCACCAGCATAACTTTGCTCTCCAAATGTATGTCCTTAACACCCTCCCCAAGGCATGTATTTATACTTGGTGAAATAAGGCAGTTTCGAAGGTTGAGGAGGTTGAGACGGTTAAGGTGATTAAGGTTAAGTGCTTAAATAATCTCAAGTAATCACGAGTTTTTATTTTAAATGTCAAAGAAAGGTGTACACGGGTATCAATATTGGCAACTTGCGTATGACACGCGAGTTTCTCTAAGGGTAACCCACATACAAATCTGTACGCGAGATGCAATAACCGACACTCGCGTACAACATGTGAGTTGCATATAATAAGAGTTATGTAAAGGACTTGACATATTTAAAAGGTAAAAATAACCAGCTGGATGGATGATAAATGTAGTTCTTAATAAGCCCATCTATAGTGTTTTGCGGAACTCTCAATCCATAAATGTCCTTTTGTGTGCTAACATAGCGAATGTCGGCACTCGGACGGAGAGGTGCCATTCAGGTGGATAACATCTGCAATCCCATTCTGTTGTGGATTGTAAGGAGTGGACAACTCCCTCTTAATCCCTGATTCTTTCCATAGCTCTTTGAATTCATTTGAAGTGAACTCTCCGCCAATATCTGATCGAATGGTCTTGATCTTCTTTTTAGTGTGGTTCTTGATCAAGGCTTTGAATTCCTTAAACTTGTTGAATACTTCGTCTTTGTTCTTCATGAAGTAGACCCATGTCTTCCTAGAGAAATCATCAATGAAAGAAACATAATATGCATACCCGCTTAGTGAATTTGATGACATAGGACCACATACATCGGAGTGGATGATTTCCAAGATTCTTTTTTCTTTTCTTTCACTTCTTGGAAATGTCTTCTTTTTATTCTTTCCTTTCACACATCCTTTGTAGACCCCATCATGTTTTGCTTGAATTTCTAGAATACCTTCAACAACTTTGTTTGCAATAGGTAGTGCTCTGTAATGCACATGTCCAAGCCTTATATGTCAAAGTTCACTTGGCTCTACTATGTCATGTACTAAGGCTTGTTCTAGATGGCCCTTTAGTTTGTACAATCCTCCTTCTTGTTCTCCAATCACTACCGCATCATCGATAGTATTTCCTTTTGGCCACATGATGACTTGATCATCTATGAATGCAACTCACATTCCTTTTTTATCTAATGACAATATGGAAAGGAGGTTCTTCTTGAGTCCTAGCACAAACAATACCTCTTTCATTGTTAGAGACTTTCTAAATTCTATCTTATAGGAATATTCCCCACTACCTTTTATTGGATATTGGTAGTCATCTCCTAGCTTCACCTTGTTAGGTGATTCATGTTCTGATAGTCTCGCAAAGGATTCCTTGAATCCTGTCATATGTTTGGAAGCCCCACTGTCTATAATCCAATCGTCATTTCCATGAGTAATGTTACCTGTGAGAGAAGAAATCAAAACATATTCATCCTCGCTTGAATAATCTTCACTTCCATATCTGGTTCTTTTCTTGGATGGTTCATCATCCTTTGCAACATGAGCATGATGTCTTCTTTTATTGCTCCTCTTGATTAGTTTTTTTTTCTTAGCACAATTTCTTGCATAATGGCCTGCTTCATCACATGTATAACATATGATCCTAGATAAATATTTTCTAGTGTTATCTTTGTGAGAGTGCTTACCTCTGGAGTTATGAGATCTTCTTTTGGTTGACTTGGAATGTGATTTGGAGTGTACCGTGAGAGCTTGATCTTCACTCCCATCTTTTCTTCTCGAGCTACTATCCAAGCTTCTTCTTGAGATCACTCTTCCCATAATCTGCTGAACTTGACTAACTTCTTTCTAGCACAGATTCCTTGGATGAAAGAATCCCATGACCTAGGAAGGCCATTCAAGGTAGTCATCACAATCTCTGCATTTTCCACTTCTTCATCTATAGCTTCTAGTTGTTCCTTGATTTGAGAAACTCTTATGAAGTAAGACTGGATTGTTTCTGGATTCTGAATCTTCACATTCTTCCATTGGTTTCTCAGAGTCATCTTCCAGTTTATGTTCTTCCCTTCAAACAAATTGGTTAGGGAATCAAACATAGCTTTAGGTGTATTTAGAGAGGACACCTATGGTATGAGATGGTCCTTGATAGAATCAGCAATTATTCTATTTTCCATAACCAATTTCTTCATATGCAATGCCTTAGACTCATCTCCCTCTAGAATTGGAACCTCCTCATGGATGTAGGAGTCCAACTCATTCTCTTCCAGGACCAGGGAGATCCTATACTTCCAAGATGAGAAGTTATTAGCTCCCTCAAGATTTTCATCAATCTTGGTATGATGAGACATCTTAACTGAGAACCTCAAATGGAAATACAAAATATTTTAGATCTTACCAGGTCAAGATGTCGGATCTGAAACTTGAGCTGAAATCCTGCAGAGCCGGTTCAGGAGCAAATTAGGGTTTTGCTTTACGGAGTTCTATCCACCCAAATGCCTTGAAATTTATCCCTAACTTTTATTTTGGGGAGAAGATCAATCGAGGCCTGGGATCACTGAAAAATTCCTCTTCTATGAAAATCCCTAATTTTTGGCAGTAATGACAGGTCCAAAACTGAAAAACCTCAGAATTGGATTCTGCTTCCACAAAAATATGTGCCCTAAGGAGGAGAGTTATTCCACCTTACTTTTGCTGAAAATATATGGAGAGAGATCCACAAAGTAGGAATCCCTAGTTCCCGTAGCTGCACAGTGTCTTCTTCTCAGGTTAGCTCTGATACCATGTTAGTTTTTCAACATTCAAGCTAGAATTATGTTAGGATCTTTAACCAAGAGAACAACAAGTACAACAATCAAACACAATAGATAATGAACACAATGGTTTTCATTGCGGAAACCATCAATGGAGAAAACCCCGAAAATTCCTAAGAGATAGAATCAACTGAAAAGGTAAAACCCCAAAATAGTAAGATGCACTCCCGACAGTAGTAACCTTCTTCTTGTCTAGCCCCAGTGTCTTCTCCTTCCTCAACTTTGTGCTACACTTGAGTGTGTGAGTGATGTGTGCTAAATAGAGAGTCTAGCTCTCTATTTATACTAATCTTGACATGACTAAAACCCTACTAGGGCTGACCTCTACTTGAAGAGTCTAATAACCCTAGTGCCCCAGAACTGCAGGGACTTTAACCCTTAGACAATCGGAGGGTTACCCACAATGAATTGACATGACTTGTTTACATTATCGATTCTCTCGATCAGAACATCGGGGTATGACATAACATGATAACATCCCGGAATAAACATCGGGTTACAATAGATAAGAAATACAAGTGAATGTATTCAGAAGTTATAATTACATCAACAATAACCCCCTCGGCATGCCCCTTCTTGCTACAATGTCTTTCAGTTGTCGTTATTAAAATTCTTCTTCTTTGCAATCCCCTACAATCAGAGCAAGGGAAATAAAATGTTCCATCTCCCCTCGCCTCTAATGTCTCTCTATACTGAGCAAGATTCCTTGTATTTGCATTCATAGTGAAAAGTCCTTGTAGTGGCAAGTAATTGTCTTACGTACACCATACCAAACAGTTACTTGTCAAATACATTAGATATAAGTATATTTCTAAATGCAGTATATTATATACCAATTTCTATAAAGAAAAACATGAAGATTGTGATGAATAGGATTGCCATTGATGACAACATTAATGACAATCATTTTGGAAAAATATGGTAATTTGGTGAAAAATAGGAAAATGACTAAGTATGGGGAAATTAGTAAAAATTGCCTTAGGGAAATGCACACCATAATTTATAGAAGAATATAAATACCCGCACCACATGGGGGTCATGTAGATTGTTGTTTTTCCTACCTTACCATGTCTTTAGGTTGTCCTGAAAGTGCCTAAGGGAGAAGCTATGGACCTTCCAAAATAGGGGCTTGTTCCAGAGCAAGCAAAAATGGCTAAGTAGCCTCAGAAACATGTCTTCCCTAAATTATGGGTTAGAGTAAATTTCCGCAACACATGGGGGTATTGTAGTGTGTTTCTTTTTCTACCTAACCATGGTATTATTTATCTTTATGTCTGAAGAAAAAGTTATGAATCTTCCAAAATGAGGTTTCAGAATAAATTTTGGAGAAAGTCCTAAAAATGATGTAAGTGTTGGAAAACTGGCTCAAGTAGCCTTAAGACAATGCCCACCACAAATTGTGTGTTGAATAAAATCCTCTCACCATATGGGGGTCTTGTAGATTGATATGTTGCCTACCTGACCATGTATTCAAATTCTCTTGGAAGTAGCTGAGGAGGAAGTTATGAACCTGCCAAAACAATGTTTTAGGCAAATTCGACTAGACTAAGAAAATTGTCCAAGTGTTGGAAAAACTATTTCATGTGGCCTTGGGAAAATTCCCGCCGTACCTTATACGTGTATGATAAAAATTATCTAAATCTATCATCTTATATCTTGTTGAAGAGGCTATCTCACCATGGTATCAGTTCTCAAAGAAGATGTTTGATGACAAAGATAATGGTCTACCAAAACAGAGTTCTAGATTGTTTTCACGTTGTTTTGCACTAATCCAGCACTGGCAAAACTGCCTCAGTGGCCTCAAGGAACTGCCCTCCCTATCTCATAGGATGATGATAAAAATAATATGAAAGTTTTAGGCTATAGCTTGTTGATGGGTGCATCTAACCATGGTCTCAGTTAGCATGTGGAGTGTTTTATGACAAAGATATAAATCTGCCAAAAGTAAGCAAAATATTATTTTGCATTTTAAAAAAACAAGAAAAATGGTTGTGTTAGATTCAGGAAATTGAAAAGGCATTTTGAAATTCCTGCAAGGAGGGTTTATTTTGATGATAAAATTCATCAAGTAGCATAGTCATGTTCCTTGGTGAACTGACTATCCATCCATACCTTCAGGTTGTCTTATGATGGTCTCATATGCAAAATATCAATCTGCCAACAATAGGAAAACTAATATTTTGCAGAGTGAGAACAAAAGAAAATTGACCAAGTGTTAAAAACAGGAGTTTGAGAGCCATTTGGAAATGCCCACGAAGGGCTGTCTTTGTGCAAGTAAATTTATCAAATGTCATGGATCCATTCTTTGGTAAGTTGTCCATCTTCTCATGACTTCAGGTCTCCATAGAGTGTTTACATGTGTGAAATAGGAGTCTGCCAAAATGGGAAGAAATATGTTTTGATGTTCAAAAGAGGTTGAGAAGATATTTTGAAATGCTTGCCATATGTTGTGTGTGTGTGAAAAAAATTATCTTGTGATATGGTATTATTCATTGTTGAAATGGCTATCTAGCCATGCTTGTAGGTTTCCTTATGGTGATCACATGAAGGACAAATCAATCTGCCAAAGTAGAAGAAAAATTGTTTTTACAAGTTAAAAACAATTTTGTCTAAGTGTTAAATTAAATTGTTTGGAAGCCTATATGTTGATGTGGACAGTACTAAAGACAAGATACTAATGGTGTGTGGGCAAAGTTGAGACTGGGATGCAATATGTTGTTTGTTGAATGACTTGCTGAGTATATAATGAAGACTTGTTGATTGGTATTTTTGATGTGTGTACCCGTGGAAAACTTTGGAAGAGTCTTATGTATCAATTATAATTTGTAATATGAAATTTGTATAGGGAGGTTGGGTGGAGCTGGGGAAAGACTTATTGGTGTTTTGACAAGTTGAAGCTTGTTTGGATGTTGTAGCATCCTAGTCATTTGTATTTGACTGAACCATTTCGGTGGGTGGTTCCACCTTATGGGTTGTAGCCCATATTGGCAATTGAAGTCTCCACTTATATAAAGATTAAAAAACTATATCTTGTGTCCCTTGTGCAATGTCTTGATAGTGATGTGTTTAATTCATGAATGACATGTACCTAGTTGATATTGTTCTTTGATAAATATGTTGTTGAAGCAATTGTGAAATAATGATATAATATTGGTACAAAACGTTGAAATTGATTTGAATCCTTAGCTCACTGATTCACCCCCTGCCCCCCCTCTCAGTGAGAATTGTGTCTAACAGACTGAAGTTTTCATTGATGCCAACAAGTGTTGTGCAATGGCCTTTGACTTACTCACAAGGAGACCTTGATAGTTTGGGAATTGGAACACTAGGTGGCCCAAATGGTCCAAATGAAATTTGTCCTTCTACTATGGAAAGTGATTAACACTGTGTCAATGGAAAATAGCATAGTGGAGCATCGGGTCTATAAAAATAATGAATTGGCTAGAGTCATTGTTGATTGGACCCTCTTATTGCAATTGCTCTGGTTTAAATAAAAGGAGGGAGTTGCAGGGTTGTTAAATTCATTTGTAAGGTACATGACTCGAAGAATACAACTGTTGTTTTGAGCGTCAATGTTAGTTTGTATCCCCCCAAAAAGGATGCACACTTACCTTTTATGAATTTACGGTGAGATGATTGTTGCAGAGTATGACTGATCTCTCTAGTTTTGGATATGGTTGATAAAGAAATCTGGTCTCAATCTGCGCTTAATAAATCACCAAAAACCTTGTCGCAACTATAGAAAATGTGCCAAAAATGCATGAGTTGACCCACGCATAAATAGGAAATAGCCATTGAAAGATAGGGAACTAATTAACATAATATATGCAGATGTTATAAATTCATAAAGACAGCTACAATTTCTTTAGTGGGGACTGCAATCATGGCTATGTTTTCATGGTTTCGAATGAAAACCATCTAAACGAGATGCCATTTTCCTACTTATTGCATTAGCCATGTCTATTTGTGCACTGATATTGACTGGTGGTACATTGGAAAAAGCGACTTATGTCTTTCGATGCTTCACCAGAATTCTCTATTCAATGGACAATTTTGATATTTATGAGTCTAATTTGAACGAGGTTTTATAATCATACTAATGGTGTGGTAGGAATAAGAAGAAGTGTGTGCATGAACGTTAAAAGCAGGTGCATGAGCGTTAAAAATGAAAACATTGGTTTGGAGGGTGTGCAAAGATAGCCATATATCATCGATATAGAGATGAAAGTTCCTCGAAAATTAAAAATGTCGATATTGCCACAGTTTTTCCGCCATGATAAAAAAATGAAGTATTAATCCACGAATTTTCAAAATGAGGAAATATTTCATGGAAAAATCCACCGAAATGTATTAGTGTGGCTTTCCTGGCATTCAGATCCAGTTTCTTGAATAAATACTTCAGACTCATATTGTCTATTTTTAGAAGGAATTTCCTTCCCATGAGGTAGTGCCTCCACATCTTCAAAGCATGGATAATGGTTGCTAGCTCAAGATCGTGCATGGGGTAGTTATGCTCATATTATTTTAACTTTCACAATTGATAACAGATTGCATAATAATCCTGCAAGAGGACTCCTCCGAGTCCTTTTTTGGTTGTATTCATGCAAACAACGAAATCCCCATTGGGATCCGCAATTCGTAGTATCGGTGCAGTCGTCAAAACCTGCTTAAGCTTTTGAAAACTTTCCTTGCACTTGGTTTTCCATAAGAACTTATTTGCCTTATTTTGCAAAGAGGTCATGGGACAAGCTATTCTCGAGAAGTTCTCAATGAAATTTCAATAATATCTAGCTAATCCCAAAAAGGACCTAATGTCGGTGACACGAGTAGGGGTAGGCCAGTCTTCTATGGCTATAATATTTTTTGGGCCCACAAATATCCCTGTCTCAAAGATAATTTGATCCAAGTACTCTATCTGTGGTTTGTAAAAATCACATTTACTAAAATTGGCATAAAGCTGGTGTTTCCGTAACACTCATAGTACTATGCGAAGGTCTTCCTTGTGTTCCTCTTTACTCTTAGAGTAAACTAGGATGTCGTCTATAAAGACCAAAAATTTTTTATCCAAATATTTAGTGAATATACTGTTCATCATACACATAAAGTTGGTAGGTGCATTGGTCAACCCGAACGGCAGTACCACAAACTTGTAGTGCCCATACCTTGTATGAAAGGTAGTTTTGTGAATATCTTCATCGTGAATCCATACCTGATGGTACCCGAATTAGAGGTCAATATTTGAAAAGATATTGGATCCTCTTACCTGATCGAACAAGTCATCAATCCTAAGGAATGGGTATCGGTTCTTGATAGTCATCTTGTTAAGTTGATGGTAATCGATGCACATCCACATCGTGCCATCCTTCTTCTTTACAAAAAGTATCAGTGCTACTAAAGGGGACAAACTTGGTCTGATATATCCTTTCTCTATCAACTCTTGCAACTGCAGTTTGAGTTCCACCAACTCTGGTGCACTCATGTGGTAAGGATATTTTGAAGCTGGAACTGATCCTGGTGTCAGTTCTATGGAAAAGTATAGGTCTCATTTCGGGGGTAATCCATGGATTTCCTCAGGGAATATGTCCTTGAATTATACAAGAACGGGAAATTCCTCTATGTGTTGTTCTCTCTCAGTCTTTATGTATCAGATATTCACTGCAAACAACTTGCAGCCTTTCTTAATGCACTTCTTTGCTTGTAAGGAAGATATCTTCCTTACAAAAACTTTCTTTGGTATGCCTTGAATATTCACTTGATTCCCTTGGCTATATGTACACAAGATTTACTTGTGTAAGCAATCGAGCATGACATGGTGTTGTTCCAACTAGTCCATGTCGATGAGTATATAATATGATCCTAAGGGTAGGATTTTTAGGTTTACTTTTGTAGGAAAACCATTCATGCTTACCTCATAATATTTAACTATTTCCAAAACTTTTCATTTTGTACCTGTGGCTAATTGTACCAACCAAGGTTTATCATGTTTTACTTTTCCTAGTTTACATTCATCAGCAATTCCAGGTGATACATAGCTTCGGCAAGCACTGGGGTCAATCAATATTGAAATAGTAGTTTTCAAGATCTTACCTTCTATCTCAACCATGGTAGCCTAATAGGCTACCTGTCGGCCATCCAAGGCTGCATAAATCCATGGTGTTTCAGCTATGTTTTCTATCTTTGGTTCTTCTTGTAAGTTGTGCAACACCCCATTGGTCTTGTTCTTACAATCTCGGGCATAATGAGGCCCGTTGGATTTCCGGCATTTGATTTGTAACAGGGTAGTATTGGCTCCCCCAGTTGCTATTGGCTTGTTAACATTTGGAGATAGTACATATGGCTTTGTACTTGTTGTTGAAGTTCTTGTTCGTTGGAAAATAGTTTTTTTGTTTTCTGTACAGGGGTGCGTTAAAACCCGGTTGTTAGAGAATTTATTGGACCTGTCTCTATTTCTGTTCATGTTCTCTTGTCTTAGCTTCCCATGGTCATAGCAAAGACTAGATTTGTGCAGTGTGGTGTCCAAGGTTTTAGTCATGTTGAACTTAATCCTTTCTCAAAAGATGGGATGAAGAAATCCTAAAAACTACTGGATTTTTACCTCATCCTTAATGTATGGCACATAATGTAACATATATAAATATCTGTTAATAAAAGCATCCATAGTCATGGATCCCATACGTAACTCATGAAACTCTTTCACTTTTCTGTTGAAGAATATTTTCGACATATAATTTTATTGAAAGATATTGCATAAATTACTCCAGTGTATTTCTCTTACCTCATCTTTCTTCGTATGCTTCAAGTTTGTCCACCATCTTGCTTCTTTTCCATTTAAATTACAGATGGCCATTCGAGCCTTCATTTCACTAGAGTAGTTATGAACTCAAAAATATTTGGTCATACCCAACAGCCATTCTTCAACTTTGTCCCCCGTGTTCACTTCTCCTTCATAGGTTGGGGCTCTTATTTTTCCGAACTCCCCCTGAAGATTGCCATCACTTCTTTGTTTCTTTCTGCATGGAGAAAGAGAGTCATCACTGAAAAGACTATGATAATCTCCTTCTGGAGGTTCACGGGTATGTTCCTCTTTTCCTTCTTCTCTTGGGCTACTAGCCTATTTATGATAAGGTTCCTTCTTGAACCTATTTGTGGAATGAATGGGATTTCCATGCGCGCTTCCTCCTGCCATGTTTTGCAGCAATGCTTCATTAATTGCTCATTGTTCATTTCTTTCATTCAGACTATCCTCTCTGAGGCTTTGCAAGTCTGCTTGAAGACTTCGTATGGTTTTAATCAGATCAGAACTCTGTTCCACCACCTTTCCTGCTTCCTGGGTGGGGGTATTCAATTTCCATTACCGACTGTCATCCTCTTCAATGTTCATGATCTGAATTGTTCTTTTAAAATTCCTGAAATTGTAAATTTTTAATAACAGGAAAAATTTCTGTTAGTTAACAAAATTTAAAAGCATACTTCATTTTCCTTTTAATGAATGTCTGGTACACCCATTTGGTCTTTTATTGTTGAAATTGGGCTCTGATACCACTTGTAATGTCCGCAAAAATTGAAAAAAAAAATTATTAGGCTAGTCAAAACTACCTATGTTGGACATTATTCGAACTTGCAGAATGTGTCGTACTCTTTTTATACTGTTGTATCTTTGTAAGCTATTCTTATGTCCTACTTCCATATTTTCAGATGTGATTATTACTATGTTTACTTATGTTGTCATAATGTTGATTACTATGTTGTTCTATGGTTATGCATTGATGTGTAAGCTAGTTATTTGATTACGTACTTCATTGCTTATAACATGTGCTTACTGTCATATACATGATTCTAACTTAACTTTGTCCTTGGAAACAAATGGTTTGAGTGGTGGGACTAGTTTCCCTTATAACCACCTAAGAGGTAACAACTTCTACTTGTCACATTGAGCTTACTTAGTTCTGACGAACTAATGCATTTTTGTCCCCTTTGTGTGTAGGTGCACTTGGCGATAGAAAACTGTTTAAAAAACTTAATGGACAATGCTAACTATTTTAGTCACTAGTGCTCACCTTTGCATATTTATCCTAGTGACATTACACTGATTGTTATTGTTATTATTATTGACTTTATGATAGTGAGGTGGTCACTACTGCACTTACTATTTGTGTGGCACGAACTATTTATGGTCTTAGAGACTTAAGACTTTGGTCCTGCTCTAACATAGTCTAACTGTATGTTTTTTATGGTTGGTATAATACATTTGTAAAAACCTTGGCTTAAAGCATTCAATGGCATATCTCATATGCCATGGACTTAAGGCTTAAAGCCTAAGTAAATCGAGGCAAGATCAGGTTTATGCCTTTGGAAACAAGGTTTGATATAGTGATAAGAACTATAGGTGTATGGGTTTTTGTAAACGTTGATAGAGGCCAGGGTGGAAAAATTGATGTACCTTGGGATGTGTGCCAACCGAGCTTAGGGCTTTCCCAAGAAACAATTTGGACAATGCTGACTATTTTAGTTACTAGTGCTCACCTTTACAGATTTATCCTAGTGACATTACACTGATTGTTATTGTTATTATTATTGAATTTATGATAGTGACGTGGTCACTACTGCACTTACTATTTGTGTGGCATGGACTATTTATGGTCTTAGAGACTTAAGGATTTGGTCCTGGTCTAACATAGTGTGAATGTATGGTTTTTATGGTTGGTATAACACATTTGTAAAAAACTTGGCTTAAATCATTCCATGGCATATTTCATATGCCATGGACTTAAGGCTTAAAGCCTAAGTAAATCGAGGCATGATCGGGTTTATGCCTTCGGAAACAAGGTTTGATATAGTGATAAGAACTATAGGTTTTTGTGTTTTTGTAAATGTTGATAGAGTTCAGGGTGGAAAAATCAATGTGCCTTGGGATGTGTGCCAACCGAGCTTAGGGCTTTCCCAAGAAACAGTTTGGTTTATTCGCAGCATTTATACTTGTGCTCTGCTTTTGCACCATATTAAGGAATGTGATTTTGATGGATTGAGAGGTATGTGGATGTTCTGTTTTATTAGCATCATTGTTGATTTGGTTTGGATATTATACATACTTCTCATTGTGGCTCTGCTCTATTGCATGTTTGCAGGGGTGGTGAGAATATGCGTGGGTCATAGCTCGTGGGAAAAATCATGGGGATAGACATACCCATTTAGGTAATCCTTTTGCACAAGTGTTTACTTGTTCCCTCATTCTTCGTGGTTATGACAAAGTTTGTTGCTCGTTGTGGGTTTGCATTACTTGTCTCTGGTTTCTAATAGATGCGTTTTGGGATGGGGTCTCGCTGTAACTTAATGAGCACTGCATTTTGTATTGCGATAGGCTTGGGGATTTTCTTGTTGTGGTTTTAATGCCTTCGATCCTGAGCATTAAATGTATTGGGATTTATTAAGGGGTGCTCTGTGCAACAAAAAGGGCCTCGGTAACTCTCGAAAGGCTCTGTGTAATTAGATTTAATTTTATATTAATGGAATTGGGAATCACCATTGCTTGCAATGGTGCAAGGCCGAATGTAAACAACTGTGTGGATTCCTCAACATTGCTTGGGTTAGTTGTATGGGTAAAAGTGTGACAATGTTATGGATTTGGGGCCATGTCGTATATGGCATTGGTGTTTCCCGCCATGGTAGCTATGATAGCGTATTGGGTTCAGACTTACTGTTGAAGTTTAAGATGCGTATTGAAATATATGAGGGCCGACTGTGGTGTAACCTTTCATTGGAAATAGTCATTGTTGTTATTTTGTTGACAAGGTTTGTCACATTAGTAATTTTAATTGACTATTCGGTTATGTATGAGGCCAAGGGCCATAGGTTACATAGTGTATATTTTATAGGGGTATTTTGACCACTCTGTAGAGATCTTATGTTTTATTTACAGCCTGTGTATATGTAATATAGCATGTTTTTTTATTTATGGAAATATTACAACTTGAAGTAGAATTTAAGTATCGAATCCTATAGGATTTGTCACTATTGCTTTGTAAATAGAGATAAACCCTACAGGAATCGATCCTGGGTCATTTACGGTGATGAGGGTTTAAATTTAATGGATGTGATTTCGGCTTAAATTCCCACAAGAATCGATCTTGTGACCTCTATGTAATTATGTTTATGTTTTTAATACATGTTGTGCATAGAATTATGGTTGATTTTATGCATTGGAATTTTTTAATGGTATACGATTATTAATGTGATTCATAGATATGTAATGGTTGGTTTTATTAAGATGGAAATGGATTTATTATATGGAATAATTTTTTTAGTGTATTACATTTTTCATGGTAGTAATAATATATAGTTGGATTTAATGTGGAGTAATGGTGAAGCATAAATCGTGGACCATTAGATGGTCTTGATATTTGGACAGTAGCATTGATTTATGATAATATTTGGTTAACAAAGAATGTTAATGTCTATCCTTATTCTTAGTAGGAATATGTTTATATAGACCCTGAGAGGTCTTCGTTGGTTTTTATCTTAGCTTTAATATTTTGAATCTATGATTATTCTTAGACATAGGATAGCGAGTTTATAATATTGCTTAGTTAGATTATGGTTCTGTTTAAACCTGATATTTATATAATTATTTATTTACTAGGTTATGCTTATTGTACTTTGGTTAACTTTATTTTATATTTAGGTTTTGTTTGAAGCGTAAATATGAACTAGTATTTTACTCCTAAACATATCTCTATTGGCAATATGAAATCTATGAGTAGAGTTTATAGAATAATAAACATAAAGGAACTCATAGAATAATTTCTAGGTTTTTGGAAAACAAAGTGTATGCAGTAAATAAATGCAAAACTAGATATAACATAAATACACCCTAACTATTTCTTAAAACAAGAATAAATTTACAGATATAGGGTTTATAATAAAATGCAACCCTTAAATATTTTGATAGGAAAACAGTGGTAAAAATAGGGTTATAATATAACATAAACACTTGCATAATCTAGCCAACAATTATTCTAGATAATGAAATAGGTAGTCTAGATCTTCATACCTAAAAGGTGAAGCTATTCCAATTGCTGAAACCTGCACACTCAATTACCGAGTATTAACAATTCATAGGGAGATCTGACCTCTGTATAGATGATCGAATCACTTGGGAACTACCATGTTTTACCCAACCATGACCCAGAACTATTCCTGGTTTTAATCCTGGTCCCCCTGAGCTGGTTCCATCATGCAAGTATCTTTAGAGATCCTAAGGTAAGGCTTCCCTAACTGGTGTATCAGATCTAGATCAGTTCTCCTTTTTCCTCTTAGGAAAAATGTTCTCCAAGAACTCTCTTGAGAATGTTCATGTAGAATAATGACTCCAAAAAGATGGATGAGATCCCTAAGCCTCTCTTTGGCTTGGGACTGTATAGACAGACTTTTTAGTCAAAGGGGTAGTTAAATCAAGAATCATTTGATTTCTTGATTTAACCCTTTTTTTTTTAATTTAGGTACTTTTAATATGTTAACTTAGGAACTTTTAACTAGTTCCTAATTGGACTTTTATAGGTATTATAATATTTAATTTTATCTTAGTAATAATAATAATAGATGGTGCTTTTCCTTCTTTATTACATTATTAATATTATTACTATGCTTATTCTTTATACATACCATGTATAAAATATATAATAATATATTATTTGTTAACATTTGTCTTTGGGTGATCCCTAAACTTATGACAATTTCTCAATTAAGGTCATCAGGTAGATGGTTAGGTCTACTAGGCTAGGAAACTCTAAACATCATTGCATGTTGGATTCCCTCGTATAACATGATAGTTCTTTAGTACTTGATGAGAATACAGAAATTAAACAATTTCATTTAATCACTTATAAATAAGTCACATGAGATCAATATTTTTCTTGATTCGTTTTCACTCGACACAATTAATTCTTTTCAGTAACTCCTAGCACTTATCCAGATCCCATACTCAATGATATAAAGAGGGAGTTACAACTTAGTGCAATTAGAGAGCTCCTCGCTGAACACTAATGTTGGGATGTAGTTGCAGGATACACCTAAGGATACAATGGCCAAGGATCCGATGTTCTAGAGCTTATGCTCAATATCAACATGGAAGGATCCAAGGCTTATTCCCAACACTTCCAATTATCTTTTCATGTGTTCCAAAGATTCACACTCAACACAAATGTCTCAAAACTCATGTGTTCCAAAGATTCTCGCTCAACACAAAACATCAATTTACCCATGTGCTCCAAAGCTCCTCGGTCAACATAAAACATCTCATCAACCATGTGCTTCACGGTCCACGCCCAACAAAAGAAAACACACACACACACACACACACACACACATATATATATATATATATATATATATATATATATATATATCATATGCAATTGGATTATGCCCAATATATCAAACAAATCATTATGTTCATATGCAGTGGGGTCTTTGACCCGTCACCCAGTATATCAAAATAAAACATCAATGTAACATCATAATCAATGGGGTTCATTCCCATAAGTGTTAGGTCCAAAATTTGGGATATTACAGATATGATAAGATGGATAAATAATACACATACGAACCAATCATTAATTATTTAATGATAATGAGATCATTCGAATTTCCCATGCAAATGTCTGAGTGAACTCAAGTTATAAATATTCAAAAAAATATGAACTCCTCAATCAATGCCTCAATAAATGCATCAATCAAAGTATCAGTTGAACTATTAATGCATGTCATCGGTGAAGTAAACATCAGCTTAATGTTCATCAATCAACATGAATAAGTTAACTAAAGAGATCCATGCAAAATTTAATGATACAAATTATGAATGGATGACACTAAGAGTGAAGCACTAATGACACTTATGCTAGCTTGTTAACTAAGTGATTAGCATTTAGTCAAAGATTCAATTCAGTTCAAGTCAGTCAACATTCAGTTCAAGTAAATTTAACATTCATTTCAAGGTAGTTAACAACCAATTCAAGTAAGTTAACATTCAGTTCAAGTAAATTTAACATTCAGTTCAAGTTGGTTAACATTTAGTTCAAGTTAGTTAACATTCACTTCAAGTTGGTTAACATTTAGTTCACATAAGTTAACATTTAGTTCAAGTTGGTTAACATTAAGTTGAAGACAGCGAACATTCATTTCAAGTCACTTCACTTTTAGTTCAAGACAATAAACATTCAATTAAAGCTAATTGAGGAAAGGAAGGGTGCTAATGTTGGCATGGAGGGAGTTCTAGTTAGCTCCTCCTTATAAGTGCACGATGTGGTGATCTCAGTGTGTTTACTAAGACTCTTTTATTCTACCTTCTACATGCTAGGGTTTTTGGCTTGTTATTAATATGCTAGGCATGTAGCAAGTTCAATACAGTTGCATACAATTATTTTTTAAAGGTTGCATTAGATGTACCTTCTCTACTAGTGAGGTGATATCTCTTATTGGAAAATATGCTTATGTGTTGTAAACCATTTTCTACAAATCTATCTATCATACTCAAAGAATTATTTGTTTTTTCATCCTCCATGTCTGGAGGGTTTTACAAGGGTATATCTTGTCTCTCATGGCTCATTGATTTATATGGATGATTTACGGAGCTGATTTATGTGGCTGATTTATTTATGAGATTCATATGTGGGTATATAAAGATTCATATGTGGTTGATTTATGAAATTCATAAGTGCTGGAAATGTTTGATAAAATTTTTAAAGTTCAATCATCTCCATTTTTTCTCAAACATTAACATGGTATCAGAGCATAGGGCATGCAAGAGCTTAGTTTTGTGAAGAAATATAAGCCTACGTAGATCTTGAAGAGTTTACCTAAATATTGTAGACATGATATTGATATCCGTTTGACTAGATGACTTACAAGAAGGTACTTCCAACTTCAACATAAATTAGGAGGGCGCATTAGGTAAGCCAACTTGCCCACGACGACAAATAGAAACTATCCCAAAAAAAAATCGAAAAGAAATCTATCAGAAAAAGATGGAAACTCATAAAAGAAAGGAAAAGCAGAAAGTTTCAGAAGCAAAAAGTGCAGGAAAAATAGTGAGTGAAAAAGCAAGAAAATTTGGTCAAGGGAGGACGAAGTTTCCCTTTTAATGAAAGGATTCTAGTAGGGAAACATCATCAATGATAAGAAGACAACTTTTACTCAAAGGGGGCATATTTAACACTTCGGTTGACTGATGAAAAAAGGGAAACATCATTCTATGACTAAACTTACTAAATTCATCAAGAGGGGTGTACTCTAGCTTAGGGTTAGGGTTTGGAAGTGGGTAACTTTCCCAATAGGTGGATGAATTTCTCAACAAGTTACTCAAATTTTATTTAACGATGCTTCCAACTCCAGTTCATAGTTTTGATCATTAATGTTTTGTTTTTTAGTGAAGTTGAGCTTCAAGTATGAGTGATGTGCCTTAGTCACCTTGGGTGATGCATCCTAAGCCTCCATTCCCTTCTCTTCTCTTCTCTTCCATTCTTGAGTGAAGACGACAGAGAATCAAGGATCATCCGTTGAATACCAAACTCGAGCTCTCATAACATCCATCTAGCCATGGAATTCAAGCTCTAGTGAAGGAAACTTCACTTATGCTCTCATATCGGTGTCGGGTGTTAGTTTGAAGCTTCCATTTTACAGTCTTCAGCACCATTGAGGGAGATCAACTCCTCAAATATTCTCTTGAGATTCTAGTATCCATATTGTTAACAAAAAAAATTGTTCACCTAGCTCTGCATGGCCTAAAATTCATGCATACATCATATTCCTACCTTATTTCCATTACTTTTGACCTTCACAATTGTATTTCTAGAAAACATGGTGTGAAACATTATTATTTACTATGGTTTACCTTCACACTCTCCCAAAAATGGTCAAAAGCCCTAAAAAAGGTTCCAAAATGCTAAAAAGGACGTAAAAACCCTAAAAAGAGAGAAAACCATAGGACAATGCCATGGGTAACTACATTGGGTCAATAAAACCTAGATCCATTCTATAAATACATTATGAAGGACTCTCCCAAATAGCCTTTTTCTGTCATTTTCTTAGAGTACGCTTGGACATATTTAGCTCTCAAGTATTCATACACCTTTTTTCCACCACCCCGTTTCCATACCATTCCCACTTAGTATGTCAAGACATTGTTTGTACCGACATGGAGAGCCAGTATGTGGAGAGGCGTACCACTTCCGAAACAGCCACGGTGGCCCATTTCAAAAGAAAGAAGGTATAATATTGTATTTATGTGCATGTTATTGTAGTTTATCCCTCATATATATTTGTTTCATTTTACTAATCTTGCTTGTTGTCTTAAATTTTTCCATGAACTCTCCCTTACAGTCCCTTGGACGTAAGGCTAGTGCTTTTGCATGTAACAAGGGAAAAATCCATGTTACAGTTTGGGGGACTTTGCTTGTCGTTCCATAACGATATTTATTTTGCAGGTTTATTACAGGTTTTTTTCAAGTTTATTCCCATAGTTGTCACCGATCGGGCCCCCCACACGACCGATCCAAACCTTTACTACATCAGTGTGTCCCCCCCCGGCCCTAGCCGACTCAGTTTTTGAAAAATTTCTAGTTCTATCCCAAGTTGCACCCTTTTTTCCAAAAAGCGCGACCAAGACCCACATTTTTTCCTAGAAAGCGCGACCCAAGTCCCACCTTTTTTCTCGAAAAATGCGACTTGATTCAAAAATTTTCATTTTTGGTCCGAGTCGCGTTTATTTGGCCGAAAGCTGCGACTTAGTCGCTCCTTTCCGCCCAATAAGTGAGATGTAGGTCGCGACTTCACCCTCGATATGCACAACCTAGCTCACAGATCCATATCGCACCTATCCCGGCATGAAAAGTGACCCGAGTCGCCCCTATGACCCTGTTCTAAGTGACCGAGTCGCCTAAAAGCTCCTATTTCATGCAACTTGATTGTTTAATATGAAGTTGAAGAATAAGCTCCCAAGAGAGACCATAATCCGATTCAACCCCCAAAATAGGATCAATCCTAAAAAAAGATTAAACATTGTTACCTATTCACCAACTAAGCAAGCTCGTCAGTAAAGAAAAAACCTTAAGGAATCCCTTCCAAATAACGGAGCCATAACCAGCCAATAAATTCGTATTCTTAATCCATGTTAATGTTGGTGTTCCTTTCAATTATTTGGACCCCATAGTTTTGCTAGAAAATCCCCAACAAATAAATAACTCTAGAGACTTTCATCTCACTTAGCAAAACTAAATAATTCATAAGTCACTATTTAACTCAAACTTAAAAATATTATTATCAAGAAGATTTGTTTTTCCAACTACATGTATGCAAAAACATAATGAGCGTTACTTTTATAATCTTGAATTGTTACAAAATTATTTTAAATTTTTTTACAAAACTAAATATTTTAGAATGTATTTATTATTAAAAAAAATTAACTATATTGAATATATATGCTTGTGCTTGTGCATGTGCGTGTGTGTATATATATAAAATTTGATGTTAAATTTTAGTAGATTCAAAAATAAATAATATAAAATTTTAATAGAAATATTTAATATATATTATAAATTTTTAATATGTTAAATTTTACTATATTAAAAAATTAATAATGAAAATATTTTTCTAATAATATTTATGAATAAATCATTAATTTTTTTATCAAAATTCCAATCTCATTATGTTTTGAATTTTAAAATTATATTGTCACAAGTATTGTCACATAAATTTGAAATGGATAATGTTCAAACATTATTTAAAATGTAATTTATCAATTTTATGAACTTAACATCACAATGTAATTGACTGTCTTTCTAAATGACCACAAACAGATATAAATACAACAATCAAATAATTTCAATCACTATTAAAGAAGCATGGTATGAACACATACATGATGATATCTTAAAAAGCTGTTTGTATCATCTATTGCTAGTGTATTGTACATTGAGTTGTTGAAACAAAAAGTGTATGAGCAATATTAAGCGTTTTTATGTGGCTTGTATCATATATTGCTAGTGTAGTGTACATTCACTTGTTGAAACATAAAGTGTATGAGCAATATTAAGCCTTCTTATGTGGTTTGTATCTTCAGCTTGTGGTTGTATCATCTATTGCTAGTGTAGTATACATTCAGTTGTTGAAACAGAAAGTCTATGAGCAATATTAAGCCTTCTTATGTGGTGGCTTATACCATCTTCTGCTAATGGCTTGTATCATCTATATATGACTTGTACCATCTCGTGCTTGTAGCTTGTATCATCTATATATGACTTGTGCCATCTTGTGCTTGTAGCTTGTATCATCTATTGCTAATGTAGTGTACATTCAGTTGTTGAAAAAAAAAGTGTATGAACAATATTAAGACTTCTTATATAGTGGCTTGTACCATCTTTTGCTTGTAGCTTATGTCATCTATATAT
Organism: Pseudotsuga menziesii; assembly: GCA_001517045.1. Classification (NCBI taxonomy): domain Eukaryota; kingdom Viridiplantae; phylum Streptophyta; class Pinopsida; order Pinales; family Pinaceae; genus Pseudotsuga; species Pseudotsuga menziesii. Next base: position 87,761 of record LPNX010453790.1, read on the forward strand.
TGTTAGTGTATTATACATTCTGCTGTTCAAACAAAAAGTGTATTGACAAATATTAAGCCTTTTTATGTGGCTTACATACCATCTTATGCTGGTGTACATTCACTTATTGACACTAAAAGTGTACCAACAATATTAAGCCACTGACACCTTAAATATCATAATTACCATTGCAGTTGGTACTTGATGCACTTAATGCTTTAGTGAAGACAATTATTTATCTGCATAACACCATACAACGCTTAGTTTTTTCTTAAAACTTGGAAAGAAAGGTAAAAACAAATTATTCTTGCTTTCAATAAATGAAAGGACAAACTGGTATACAAATCGATGAGACTCCCAATAAGATAAAGTTACACTAAATACCTGATTCGGCCTTAGCTATTGCTTCACATAGTTTGTCTGTGGTAGGTTCTGTAAGACCCTGAGATTTGAAGAAATATTAGTTCCATAATTACTGAAGCTCTCTCAGAGATTACAAATTAAATTGGCTACATATATTATTGTAGTTTGAGGAAAAGTATAATCTTACCATCAAGCAACCTTCAGAATTCCCTTTGGATTGTTCTCTGAGTTCACGCGACAAGTCTCTAGTGCCCAGGCTTTTCAACTGCAAAAGGAAAATAGGAGATATATATCATTCACTTCCTCAATGACAACACTTCATATGCTACAACTTATTTCATGAGTTTTTGAAACATAATACTTACGTATTCTATATAATCTTTTTTTTCAGAGGAAAAAATACCAGCCTTTGTTATTCTATTAAGAATCAAAAGACATCTTTTACATAGTCATCTATGTGGCATTATATTCATTGTTCAAAAAACAGGATTTCCCATAGGAAAAATCAGAAATACAAAAACATGACTGATCAAAACATTTCAAGAACCACATAGGAAATAAAGTCTGGTCATGGCAAAATTTTCTCATCATCCTTGAATAATTCAGGTCAGAATAATCTAAAACATAAGAATATCGAGAGTGATCATCAAATGCATACTATCATGAGCAAAACAAGCTGGCATGGAGGTCTCCAGACATAACATAAAGAAAATCAATCACTGCAGAAATCATAATGAGCTGAAAATAAAGTTCAGCTAGACTAAAATAGAACAATATGGCCATTATTGATGACTAAACCATCCAGAAATTCAGTAAAGTTGCCATGACCCATATCCAAGTTTATAGCCTCTTTTGAGAGACCATCTTCCAACGAGTTATGCTCACGATAAATGTGTTTGAAGATCACCTAAGGGGCAGCATGAAGCATTTTTTTTATGTCACCACTCCAGTGCATCAGAGCTGGAACATCAAGTGTAGATAATCTGTTGAGCCAGGATATAATAACCAAAGAATCTCCATAGATCAAATTGATAGGTAAACCCATCAGCATACTAACTCGAAGGGTAGCTCAAAGAGCCAGCAATTCCGCTCTTGTATTGGTGCTATGACCACATCCCATGGCAAAACTGAAGTAATGAGAATCATTTAGGTAGATCAAGACACCCGCACCTCCTAAATTTTCGGCTGAAGCTCCATCAAAAAAACCACAAGGAAAAACCAAAACAGGCTTAGTTCCAATGTCCCGAACCTTTTGAGCTTTTAAAGGAGCAGGGTAGGTAATAAGGAAATGATCAATCCTGGATATGATGGCATGGGAGACAGGTTTCTTATCCTCAAAAATACACTTGTTTCGAAGGAGCCAGATGCCCCAGAAAAGAAAAAGAGGCAAAAATATGAAAGATGTTGAATGCAAAGGAGAATTATACCACTGAACCACGAGGGAAGAGACCGAACAGTGTTTTGGCAGGGGAAAACCAAACTTGGCCGCATAATGAGTAAAAATACCAACACTAAAAGGGCAGGACAGAAAGAGGTGGTGGATATCCTCATAACACTTTTTACACAGAATACATCTACTCGGCCCTTGGTATCCTTTATGTTGCAGGTGGTCCCAGGTTAATATGTGTTCACGCACTAAGAGCCAAATAAAACATATAATTTTTAAGGGAATGCGAAGAGTCCAAAGGAAATTCAGAGCAAGATCTTGTTGTTCATAACATTTTCAAAAGAGGATGCTGTCATATCCTATTGAAGCTGTTAAAGACCCCACATATTTATTAAAAGACCATGGCAAGGTATCTTGCCAATAGGTAAGACGAATTCTACCATACTCCAGACCTCTGATAAAATTTTCCCATAACAATTTCCAGTCCCCTGTCAAATCTAGCTCCTCTGCCTTAAACCAATAGCCAGAGTCTGCGGAGGAATAATGCCAGGCATCGGCCAGCAAGCAAATACCATAATCCTCTAAATAGTCTCTCAACATTTTCGGAAGAATGAAGGATGAACCCAAACCCACGATCGGGTCAGCTCCAATACGAATCGAAGAACCATCACCTGCCATCCATATGAGCCCTTTTCCAATCCACGGAAGATCTTCAATAAAACCTTTCCAAATAATCGATGCATTCCACTTTTTGAAATTTTTCTCCCTGAGTCAAGAAGAAAATGGCTTGTTTTTCAAATATTTAGCTGAGATAAGGCGATTCCAAATTCCATCACTATTTATTGCCAGCCAAAAACATTTCATTCTAAGTGAAAGACTAAAGCTGGGCAAATGTTTTATCCCCCAACCACCAAGGGAAGTTGGACGAGCCAGAAGCTGCCAATCAACTAGATGAAACTTTTTATAATTTGCAGTGGTGCCCCAAAGAAAAGAGAAAATAAGTTTTCTGAGCTTATCCAAGATGGAAGCGAGGATGGGAACAAGAGATAGCCAGAAAACAGGGATACCAGTAAGAACCGCTCTGATGATGAGGACCAGACAACCCCCTAAAGACAGAAACCTGTTCGTCCAATGAGAAATCATTTTCTCAAATTTTTTAACCAGCCAATACCAATCTTTTATCAAATAACCCGAAGGTTTGAAAGATGCTAGAAATTCTTTTGAGCAGATCCTCATCCAGATTATTGTGAAGGAAGCACGATTTATTTGCATTGATACACATACCTGAAGCTTCACAGAAAGTATCGAGAATTTCCTTGAATGCCAACCAATCATCAAAAGAACCCATGCCAAATAGAAGCACATCATCTACAAAAAGTAAATGTGTGAGAAAGAGCTGGGGCGAAATCTTGATACCCTTTAACTTTCCACTCCTTCTTGCTTCTGCAATCAAGAGGTTGAGGCCTTCAATAACGAGAATGAACAACAGAGGGGATAAAGGACAACCTTGTCTGATACCTCGAGTGGCTGGAAAGAAGGAAGAGGGAGTGCCATTGACTAGGATGGCAAAATTAGCTAATGAGATGCAGCCCATAATCCAATTTACCCCAACAAAGGGAACCCCAATCTGGATGAGAATAGGACGAACAAAGGTCCAGTTTATTCTATCAAAAGCTTTTGATAAGTCCAATTTGAGGATAAGAGCTGATCTCTTATGAATTTTTTGCTGGATAGTTCAATTTTCTCTTTGAGCGATCCCTGAGGGCGAGTTGGGCTTTGTCTGAAGTCCTGCATGTAGACCAGAGTAGACTGCTTATTACAAATTGACCTACTTTATGTAGAAATTATTAATTAAATCGCCAAATTCAGAAGTAAGTACCTTGCAGCTGCTTCGGCACAAGAATGCTGACCTGCCCGGGTGCGCACACATACGTTTCAAGGATGTCAATGCAGGGAGAGCATGGTAGTGAAAAACATATGGACATGAGAATTAAAAATTCAAAACTCTCACCGAGCCATATTTGCTTACGCGGGTTGGAATTCCTGCAGCAAAGCAAAACAAGAGTGCAATCAGAAATATAAATATAGATAGCATATAGAAAACGCGGAAATGAAAAGTTCTCTGCGTCAAGTTTCACTATGGTGAGGGTTTCTTTGTTAGGTCGATCTTTCAAAATTCAGCTGTAGCGACAGGAAATACCAAAAACAAGTAAAAGTTCCTATGGCCAATCCAGATGAAATCCCCAAATAATGAAACATGGGATAAGAAAAAAAGAAAAAAATTGAAAATGCAGATAATGAAACATAATAACATACCATATATAGGCTTCCCAACGATTGCTTCAAATGTAACAGTGAGCTCCGATGAAGCGATGCTTCACTTTGACATCGACCTCCACCTTGACCATTTTCTCTTTCTCAATGGAAAGTACAGGACCAACTGTACTGGGTTGCCCGCAACAATTTCGTGATTTGAGACTATATCCTACAGGACCATCTACAGGACCAACTGTATTGAGTTGCCTGCAATAGTTTCGTGATCCGAGACTATATCCCACAGGACCATCTACAGGACCAACTGTATTGAGTTGCCTGCAATAGTTTCGTGATCCGAGACTATATCCCACAGGACCATCTACATTGCGTTTCCTGTAGCAGTTAGTTTAGTGATCTCAGACTAAAACGGAACGGTATCCGACAGCACCATCTGCATTGCGTTGCCCGCTGTAGTTGGTTTCGTGATCTGAGATGGAGCAATCTGCATTGCGTTGCCTGCTGTGGCTGGTTTCGTGATCTGAGATGGAACCGTATTACTCCTTAAACATTAGTAATGTCGAAACTGCATTGATGAAGTCGGAATCATAACTATTATATTCAGGCCGCATCGGTAATAAACAAGAAAGAGAAGTAGCCTCATTATCAGCATGCTCAGACGCCTTGGATGCCATACTATTGCTATCCACTTCGGCGACTTTATTTATGCCGTCATCTTACTCGTAAGTGAAATATGCTGTGTTAAAAAACAAAGAATAATGAATTCATTAACTCAGGTAAAACACAAACAAAATTGTATCAAAATCAATAATAAATTCGTTAACTCATGGTAATGAAATAAAAGATGAAGGTTTTATCTAAATTTGGTTATAATTTAAAAAAATTTAACAAAATTTGTATATTAGAGTAATGAAATAAAAGATGATGGTTTTATCTAAATTTGATTATAATTTAAAAAAATTAGCAAACTTTGCAATGAGGATGTAATTGGTTTGAAAAAGTTGAGAACATTTAAGTGGTTTGGCAAATTTGAGAAAATGAAAGAAGACAATAATAAAAAATGAATGAATCAAAAGAATAGGGTTGTTTTATAGGGAAAATCATTTGCAATGTTGTTTATAACTAAATTAGGAATGCAACTCATCCATTTATAACAATTTTTTTATTTTAATAATATTCCCACCTAATGTTGTCTTTTTCACTTTGGTTGCAAATCCTACAATGTTAAATTCTCAATTAGCATACTATATAGTGTTCACCCTTTTTATTCATTGACTTGTTAATTGGTGTTCACAATGCCCTCAACATATTATATAGTGTTCACCCTTTTGATTCATTGACTGGTTAATTGGTGTGTTTTTGGTTTTCTCACAATTCCCTCAACCCACAACACTAGTTCCCTTTTTGTTTTAATTTGACAGTGGTGTGTTTTCCAATGGGAGAGGTGTTGGAAGACAAAGTGCACACACAATAATGAATTTAAATTAATTCATTAATTTAATGGGTTATGGGCTATCTTTATCATCCAACAAATTGATAGAGTAATTGTAAACTTTTTAATGCCCAAGCTCATTTTTTGTAATTACCTATTCATTGTTCTGCTTGTGCCCACTTA
>LPNX010453801.1:0-141618 GCA_001517045.1 Pseudotsuga menziesii
CGGATCAAGATACAAAAAGAGCGCAGCTGGTTACTTCTTTCAGAGACCATGCTCTGACCTGGTTCATGAAGTTTTCCAGCACTCAGAACCATGTCTTAGCTAATATAAAAGCAGCAATGATAACAGAATTTAAGAAACCTAAATTAGAGTCACAGTGCATCACTGAACTAAAGGAAATCCAGCAGAGGCGAGGAGAATCAGTGTGGGACTTTGATCAGAGGTTCAAAGTTCTGCTAGATCAAGTCAGTTTCACTATTGGACCAGCGCAGCATAAGGAATGGTTCATCACAGCTCTGTTACCGCACATCAAGACTCCACTCATGCAACAGAAGGTTGCGGATCAGCAGGAGGCCTTGGAAATTGCTATGAAGCTTGAAACAGCCCAGGTCGAAGATAATTCTGGTATCGCTCAAATACAAGCGCAGTTGGCAGCGATGGCTCTGGAGCTTCGCGATATGAAAAAAGGGAAAGCTAGTCACGAAGAGGTTTGGTGTACATGATGTCGGACAGAGGGTCATGACAAGGAACAGTGTCATGTGGTAAGAAATTTCCTGAATTCTGGTGCACCAAACCCGTTCAACCCTAGTGTTCTATATTGTGAGATCTGTAGGACAACTAGCCAGCATCGACCTAAAGACTACTATCTTCTGCAGAGGTATGTGCAAGTCCCTAAGAACCCTTATTGTAAGTTCTGTAAATCAGTGGGACACAACGAAGATGAGTGTCGCAGCTTTGACCTCATGATAGAATGCACTTACGATGCTTATCAGGTACAAAATGATGGCCAAGGCAATGATGGATACGGTTACCGCGGTAGTACATCAGGTTGCGGAGATTTTGGAGGTCGTGGTCGTGGTGGTATGGCTGGAAGAGGTCGAGGCCAGGTTGTGTGCTATAACTGTAACCAGGCAGGACATCTTGCTAGAGACTGTCGGAACCCAACTACGACATGTTGATATTGCAGAGCTATCGACCATGTGATTGAGCAATGCCCGCAGCTGATAGCGAAGATTCAAGAAAGAAATAGTGCCCCTACTCAGAATATTCAGCTTATTACTGTGGAGCAACGACATGTCCCAGCCATTAATGTTGTTACCAGGAGTGGAGCTACGATGGAAGTGCAGAACAAGGAGAAACAACCTGTCGAGGCTTGGGTTCAGAAGGCCCCAGAAAAAATCCCATTTGATGTCGAAAGAGAAAAAGAGACATTTATGGAAGCCAAGAGAGACTTTGCTGACCCCAACACATCAGTAGTACTTGCGCAACAACCTCAGTAGCAGTCGCAGCCGCAAGAATCTTCGACAGATAAAGTAAGTACACTGTCCTCCTTTTTATAGAGTTGTATGAAGCTCTTAAGAAATCAAAATGCTTTAAATGAGTTGTAGAAATTTATTGCTTCTTGCGAACCTCAGCAAAGTTCTAGTACGGAAAAAACTGTTCATAGAGTCCGAAGAACTGGTAGGGAAATGAAATTGAATTCTCAGATAGGAGAATATGACATGACTGATGTCATCCTGGACCTAGGATCAGAAGTAAATGTCTTAACTAAGCAGACATGGGAACAAATGGGAAAACCTACTCTGGAATGGTCCCCTATACAATTGAGATTAGCCAATCAGCAGAAGATTGTGCCCCTAGGAAGACTCCCTAGTGTATCAGTAGATATTGATGGAGTCAGTACCTTAGCAGACTTTGAGGTAATTGAAATAATTGATGACAGCAACCCCTATCTAGCACTACTAGGCATTGAATGGGCAATAGATAATGATGCAGTAATCAACCTGAAGAAGAGACAGATGACTTTCGAAGGGAAAGGATTGAGAGTCATAGTCCCATTGGATCCTTCTCAAGGAGAGAGATACACAGAGCCAGTAAGAGATGAAGACCAGGATGTCTTGGACCACATCTACAATATCACAGTGAAGGAAGAAGATTATGTTGATCCTACTACCGAAGGTATCATGGATTGGGAGTGTGACAGCTCCTGCATGACAGATTCATATGATGGCCTAGAGAATTGGCAGAATAGACTGTATGAGCTACATGGCCATCGATGTGCTAGAATTACCAAGTCTCTCAGATGGCTTGGCTCACAGATAAGAACCTTACCTGTTTTTGATGGTTCGACAGACCTAGAAGAATTTATTGTGCAATTCTCAGAGCAAGTACCAGACTCACAGAAAATGGAGACTCTGGATTCAGCATTCAAAGCCACAGCAGCCAGATGGTGGAATGGTCACAAAAAGTACATTCATAGTTGGGAAGCATGCCAGAAGTCCCTTTGCCTAAGATTCAGAGACCAACCTCAGGAGGTGCGAAGCAAGTTTAATGGTAAGACTAGTCCTCAGGGACATTTGGAGCAATGCTACGAGGCATGGAAGCATGTACCTCATGAAGAATGGGTACATAGGTTTGTGCACACCCTGGAACCTATAGCAAAGAACTGGTATGCGGAGGTTGAGCTTTGCCATGGTACTGTAAGTTGGGATTATCTTGTTGATAGTTTTGTGCTGACATTTTCTATTAATGAGGTTTCTCCTGCTTTGGACGCAGCTGTTAGGTTGATCCATACTAAATTATTTGATGATCAAGAAATAGAAAAATACCAACCTGATTGGAAGGCACAAGAAGCCAATGCAGTAGAATGTTATAACCTCGCAATTGACGAGGATGACGATCCACGCAACATTAACATTCCTAAGTCAGAAGGACACTGTGAAGTATATGGACCAGCAGTTGAGGCACCTGAAGTGACTCAACCCCTGAAGACAGGGACCATAAACATTGGGTCAGAAGAAAACCCTAAGTATGCTACCATTGGAGATTATTGGGATGACGAAATGCTAAGCAAGGTGACCCAACTTCTCCATGAATATCAAGATCTATTTCCAACGAAGTTCTCAGAGATGAAAGGTATCCTTGGTGATATAGGAGTGATAAAGATCCCTTTGAAACCTGATGCGAAGACTATGAAACAACGCCCTTATAGGCTGAACCCTAAGTATAAGGAAAAAGTCCGAATGGAACTGGATAAGATGCTTGCTGCAGGAATCATTGAGCCTGTTGAAGAGTCTGAGTGGGTTAGCCCTATGTTGGTGCAAGAAAAGAAGACTAAGGGAGAAATCAGAATCTGTGTCGATCTGAGAAAGCTGAATGATGCCTATTTGCATGATCCTTTCCCCACTCCCTTTACAGATGAAGTTTTAGACAATGTTGGAGGTCAAGAAGTGTACTCTTTGATTGATGGATTTTTGGGTTACCATCAGATTAGAATTGCTCCAGAAGATCGACATAAGAAAACCTTCGCTACAGAAATGGGATCCTTCCAGTATACAGTTATGCCCTTTGGATTGAAGAATGCACCTGCCATGTTTTCTAAAGTAGTCATCTCTGCTTTTAAGGAATTCATACATAAATTCTTAGAAGTTTATTTTGATGATTGGACTATCTTCGAGTTATTAAAAGACCACATAGCTAGTTTAAGACTTATACTGGACAAATGTAGACAGCATCAGATTTCCTTGAACTTGAAAAAGTGTATCTTCTGTGCCCCTTTTGGAATTCTGCTAGGTCACATTGTATGTAAGCAAGGATTGATGATGGATCCTGCAAAGATAGCCATTATTGTGAACCTGCCACCTCCGAAGTCTGTTAAACAACTGCACACTACGCTTGGTCATACTGGTTATTACAGGAAATTCATTAAAGGATATGCTCAGATAACAGCCCCTATGGAAAAGCAGTTGAAGAAAGATATTAGGTTTGAATGGACACCTGAGTGTCAAGCAAGCTTGGATATTTTGAAGGAACAGATGGTAACTGCCCCTATCTTAGTATTCCCTGATTGGAATAAGGAGTTTCATGTGCATGTAGATGCATCCTCCATTGCTCTGGGAATAGTATTGGCTCAGTCCGGTGAAGGTAATATCAATCACCCTATTTCTTTTGCAAGTAGAAAACTGTCCACAACAGAAAAAAATTATACTACTACAGAACAAGAAGATTTAGCTATGGTTTATGCATTACAGAAGTTTCGACATTATCTGTTAGGATCTCATTTTAAGATGTTCACTGATCACTCTACTTTGAAGTATTTGGTTAACAAGCATGTGCTAGGTGGAAGGATATGCAGATGGTTGATTCTGTTTCAGGAATATGAATTTGAGATCATAGTCAAACCTGGAAGACTGAACCTAGGTCCTGACCACTTGTCGAGGCTTGAGTCAGGAGAAGAGCCCATTAGTTTGGACGAAGGTATTCCTGATGCCCAGTTGTTTGCCATCCAGATGGTTGATGATTATTTCCAGGTTATTGTTCAATATTTGTCTACAGGTTTTTCACCCACCAAAATGACAACGCAACAGAAGAAACAGTTGGTGGTTAGCGCAGCCGACTTTACCTTAATAGCAGGACAGCTATATAAGATGGGACCAAATGAAATATTGCGCAGATGCGTCCTGGAGCATGAAAATCCATTAATTTTGGCTAAGGCACACTCTGGCATAGCAGGAGGTCATTACACAGGAAAAGCTACAGCACAGAAGATTCTGACAGCCGGATTGTGGTGGCCCACAATTCATAAGGATGCAAGAGAATATTGCCACAGCTGCGACATTTTTCAGAGGACAAGCAAACCATCCAGGAGGGATGAGATGCCTCTAGTTCCGCAGGTAACTTTACAAACCTTTGATAAATGGGCTCTTGATTTTGTTGGACCTATCAATCCCCCTGTGAAGAAATCCAGAGCAAGATACATTATTACAGCAACTGACTACCTTACTCATTGGGTCGAAGCTCAACCAGTCAAGACCTATAGTGCTGCTACAGCCGCGAATTTTATCTTCGATAACATCCTGTCAAGATTTGGGTGTCCTAGAATTCTTATGAGCGATCAAGGATCACATTTCTTAAATAAGACTATTGAAGTATTGACTGAAGAATTTCAAGTTTATCATCAGAAGAGTACTGCCTATCATCCTCAAGCAAATGGAACTGTCGAAGCCTTTAACAAGATCCTTGAACATGCACTGACGAAGGTTTGCAATGCTAACAGAAATGATTGGGACCTTATAATTCCAGCAGTACTATGGGCTTATAGAACCACCTGCAAGAAGTTGACAGGCCATACACCTTTTAGGTTGGTTTGTGGACAAGAAGCAGTCATGACCATGGAGTACATTGTCCCTAGCCTCATAATATCTGCTTTTACAGAGATGGATGACCCAGATATGATGAAAGAAAGGCTGGCAAAGATACTAGAACTTGAAGAGGAAAGATTCATTGCAGGGTTCCAGCAGAAAGTACAGAAAGCTAGAGAAAAAGCATGGCATGATAGACACATTAAGAAGAAGCAGTTCCAGAATGGTGATCTTGTGGTTTTATATGACAGTAAATTCATGAAATTCTTGAGGAAGTTCAAGACACATTGGAAAGGACCATACATAGTGCAGAGAGTTACTGATGGTGGCGCAGTCTAGTTAGCTAAATTGAATGGAGAAATTTTACCTTCCATGGTGAATGGAAGTAGGTTAAAGAAGTACAGGGACAAATCGGGACCCCTTAATCAGGAGTAACAGCATGAAGGACAGTCTAAGTACCAAGAACAGTTGGAATTGGGTACTAGACTATAATGAAGATGTTCTCAAAGCTACGAAGTGTTGAAGACTGTCAAAGCTTGAAGGTTGAAGTTTGCTTTCCGTATAGGTCAGGATGGGTCGAAGGTGAATATTATGTCGAGGGTACTCATTGAGGCAAAGCTTAATTTAGTGGTTGTGTCGAAGAAGAAAAGTGTGTCGCAGCCTAAAACGTGACTGACGGGACAAACTCGACTTGGCGGCGTCGGCACGTGAACTGTTTGTCATGATGAGATTTTGGGAAAATCTAGCGTCGTGTGGACCGGATTTACCGCCGTTCCATCATATTTGGTGTCATTAATGCACCATGATGACAGATTTTGTTGCAGGACTCTATAAGAAGCTACACCGGCCTCTGAATCCTGCATTGTGCACTTCTTTGAGTTTACAGTTAGCACCATGTCGAATGATCGTGAAGTCCAGGAATTGTTATGAGAGTTCAGGGAGAGAGGTTTGCAGAACCTTATGAGCAATCCTCCTTACAAGGAGGCGTCTCCAGCGCCGAAGTAGCCAATGCAGATATGATCAACCAGAAAGCAATTTAAGGTAGAAGTTCGCTCTAAGTGGAACGAAGAAAGTCACAACCCCTCAGGAAAGACTCACGAGGATTCCGAAGAATGGAGGCATGATGTTTGTCTTATGCAAAATTTCAATGGCATGCAAACACAGGGGCACTGCCTGTTAAGGGCCCAAAGTTGTAGATGGTCAAATGTTCGATAGGACATGAACAGTAGGCAGTTCGAAGCATGGGGTCGCTGATAGAAGGCCCAATGACCCCCATGACCACCATGAATATGATGGAGGCAGACAGTAGCATAAGAGATGGATGTATTCTACTAAGGATGAAAGGATGAAGGATCAAGCAAGCCGCGGCCGTGGTAGCAGTCAGCCATAGCAAGCCGTTTTCTGTCTTCACCAACAAGATTCTCCCACATGAACAACAACAGAGTGTCCTGGGACGGGACACTGGTGAGTCTTAGGGGCCTGTTGGGGCGCGCACCTTAACGATCCCTAATTTTGGTAACTCCGGGGTTTTTGTGGAATTGTAAGCGGAGTTATGACTCAAAACAGTCTTAGGGGTGTCGGGGTTGAGTAAAAACCTTCTTTTTGTAATAAACCCATGGTTTAAGTCCAGGGTTTAGGGTTCGGGGTTCCCATGGTTTAAGCCCATGGTTTGTAATAAGTGCACTATAAATAAGCACTCTTGTAAAGAAGTCAGTTTAGGCTATTGATGTAAGATGAATTGATGCGAAGCTAAGGCTTGTTTGTAAAAAGGTTAAGTCCCAGCTGTGTGCATGGATGACCTCTGCCGCTGTGTGTGCACAGGGTTTTGGGTGATTAAGGAAATCTGTAGCTGTGTGTGCATAGGCCTGCAGCTGTGTGCATGGATTTGAGGACTTGAAGGGATCTGCAGCTGAGTGCACAGATCAGAACTGTGGTTTTTGTAAAGAGTTGAATAAAACACAGTTCTGTGGATGTAACCCCTAAACTGGGGGTGAACCACGTTATATCGTGTGTTGTGGTTTTTGTTGTGTTGTTCTTATGTTCTTTTATGCATTGATAAATATATAACTGATAAGTAAGATCACTGCTAAATACTAACTTCGCTGGAATTCCCAGTAAAGGGTTAAGCAAGGCACTGTTTGTTTATCTAACCGCAAAGCTAAATAAGTAACTGTTAAAGCTCTGCATTTTATGATTATAATTGTTAGAAGCTAAAGGTACAGTAATATCCCTCTCTGCTTGCAGAAACCTGATTCTGTGGCACCCCATAGCTGTTTCGGGTGAGACTGCAACCTGTTCGCAGGTTGTTGCCGAAAGGGCCAACACTGTGGGTATTTTGTTGGTGCGAATTTAATGGTATAAAGCCTGGGTCTGCCCTACAAGCCAACAATATTTTATTGGAAAAATCAATTTTTTAAGATGGTTCATTCCTAATTTTGTAGAAATTATCAAGCATATCACTGAGATGCTTAAGAAGGATAGGGAGGTTAAATGGTCAAACCAGGCTAAACAATCATTTGAATCCATAAAGCAGGCATTAACAGAAGCCCCAGTATTGATAGCTCCTGATTATACAAAAGATTTTGTAATTTTCTCATTTGCATCAGAAGACACTATAGCTGTTGTATTATTACAAAAGAACTCAGATGGTTTGGAACAACCAATTTTATTTTTCAATAAAACATTAAGAGACTCGTAGCTGAAATATAATATAATGGAAAAACAAGCATATGCATTAGTTAAAGCTCTTAAATTATTGAGAATATATGTTTTACATTCTAAGGTTTTGGCATATGTTCCAAATTCAGCAGTCAAGGAGATTTTAGCACAGCCTGACAACGAAGGAAAAAGAGGCAGATGGATAGCTAAGGTTGTGGAATATGACATGGATATTAAACCAACAAAATTGGTAAAAGGCCAGGGATTAGCTAAGCTTCTAACAGAATCAAATTGTCAGGTTTTAAATCTTCATGTGATGGCAGAACATTCAGAGCAGGATATGGCAACAAAATACAGTAAGTAGCAGGTTTATAGTAGGTATGGTGAGTCTGATTGGTATAAAGATATTGTATATTTCCTGTTGTACTTACAATTCCCTCTGGAATTGAATAGAAATGAATGCAGATCATTAAAACTAAAATCAATGAAGTATGTTTTAATAGATCAGGTTTTGTACTGGAAGGATCCGGGAGGAATATTGTTGAAATGTTTGGAGAAATCGGAAGTTGATGATGTTATTTCAGAATTGCACAGTGGAGTATGTGGAGGGCACAAGTATTGGAAGGAAACTTCTTTTAAAATCCTAAGAGCAGGATATTATTGGCCTACCCTTTTCTCAGATGTGTATCATCAGGTTAGATCATGTGTGGAGTGTCAAAAGTTTGCAAGTAAGCATAAACTTCAGTCCTTGCCCTTGAAACCTATTTCAGTGAATGGTCCATTTCAGCAATGGGGTTTAGACTTCATTGGTGAAATTCATCCTCCTTCTAGTGGACAACATAAATGGATTCTAACTGCTACTGATTTTTTCACTAAATGGGTGGAAGCAGTTCCTACAAGGAGAGAAACTGAACAAGTCATAATTAATTTCCTTCAGGAAAACATTCTTAGTAGTTTTGGATGCCCTAGGAAATTAGTCACTGATAATGCTCCTGCTTTTAAATAAAGAAAGATGGTGAACTTTTGTGAAGAAAATAATATTAACTTGAAATAGTCCACACCATACTACCCACAAGGAAATGGATTAGCAGAATCCAGTAATAAAAATATTGTAAACAGTATCAAGAAAATGCTATTTGAGAATAAAAGGAGTTGGGATACCAAATTAAAATTTGCTCTTTGGGCCGATAGAGTAACAATTAAGAAGTCAATTGGGACATCCCCTTTCCAATTGGTATATGGAATTGATGTTTTTTTCCCTATTCAATTAGTGACTCCAATCATTAAGTTTATGCAGGAAATAAAAGAAGAACCAGATGATATAAGAAGAAGAACGTTTCAGATAATTCAATTGCAGCAGGAGAGAGAAGCTATCAAAAATACAGCTGAGAAGCATAAAAGAAGAATGAAGGAAAGCTTTGATAAGAAAGTTAAAAGAGATATGTTTGCAGTGGGTGACCTTGTTCTCAAGTGGGATGCATGAAAGGAAGAAAAAGGTAAGCATGGGAAGTTCAATAATTTATGGATAGGGCCTTTTTCAGTGATCAAGATCCTGGGAAACAACACTTTTGTTTTACAAAATTTGAATGTTGAGGAGATTGCAGGTCCAGTCAATGGATGTTTTTTAAATCATTTTTATACATATTGAGGGATAAAGGGTCATTGTACATATTCACTGTATATATCATTTTTCTTTGAATAAGACTCCAACCCAATAAGACAGAAATGACTTTAGCATATTTCTGAAGGCACATGTCAACATGTTCTCAAAGTTTCACAAAGAAAACTTTGTCCCCAAATGAAGCCAGATGTTATCTCTAAGGTTGTTTGATTTTTCATTTTAGGGTTTTTGATTTTGATGAGTTTTTATTTTTAACTTTTTCCTTGTTTTACACTTTACTTTCTTTGATTGAATGCTATTATTTTTTATATTTTTCTTATTAATCTTTTGAAGCCTCAAAATCATCACTCATTTAAAGCCATGAACCTATGTTAAGTGCAAGAGGTTTTATATTATCAATTGGATTATCAAAACTGGTAGCATTTCTTAAATGGGCAGCATTTTACAAACTGGCAGCATTTCTTCAAAGATTATTTCATTAAAGTTGTTATTCATAAGTACCGCTGGGTGTAAAAAATCTAACAATGAAATTATGGTATATATAACATATTCATATTTGACAGACTCGGTACTTGGTATAAATACTCCTTAAAAGCAGTCTTGTTTAGGAAAGAATGTGTTTCATTGTGTCATTCATTGGCTTGTACAGCTATTTTGCATATGAAATCGAGGCACTTCATGTAATGAGTACTGGTACTAAAACGCAGGGTTGACAGATTGAATATGATATTCTATTTTTTGTCATGTTAATGTGCCTGAATGCTCTTTCAAACTTGGTGAAGATAATTTAGAGAACCGTTTCTATATTGTGGACATTTATTGTTCAGGATCTCAAAATTTGGATTATTAAAACAGTGAAAAATTGTGAACTTTTCTGAAGTAGCAGGGGTCTGTTTTAATCCTGTATTATCGTTCTTGAAGAGGGCAAGGTTTACATTGTATATTTTTTTGCATTTGAATGTAAACTGCTGTAGCATAAATTCTCTTTGGAAGTGTATAGTGTGAAGGGGTTGCAGAAATGTCAAAGATAACAGAGGAAGAGGATTCAAAAATTGTGGTGAGAAGAAATCCAGGAGGCCTGATTTGCAGATTGGAGCCGAATAACACAGAATGGGTATTGAAGTTTCCAAGATCTGCCCAATTGATGAAGAATGTTGGATGGTTTGCTTTCTGTGAGAAATTACAGGGTTATCATTCACAGGTATCTATGGCTTTTATAAAAAACTATAAAGATGAAATGGTTCAGCTCAAAAGCTTAACAGTTAGGGTAAATGAAGAATCTATTGCTGAAGAAATAGATGTTCCGGCACAGGGAGAAAGATGGTTTAAACAACAGGACTTTCAAGGAGATTACAGTGAGTTTTTAATGCCAGGTTTTGAAAAAATAGATTGGAAAAATGGTATCCATGTGAGAAAAATAAAACCTAGCTGGAAAATTCCTTTAGAAATGGTGCAAAACTATATTACATGTGATGGTCGGTATGACAGGGTTCTCAAATGCCATTTAAGGTTGCTGATGCACCTCAGTGGAAGCTTATAGCTCAATCTCCCATTCTACCTATTGAAAAGCCTGCAAAAGATGATTTCATGGGTTCAAGGGCATCCAGAGCATACTGCTCGTTCAGCATACCATCAGGGTTTAATAAAACTATTGATTGTCTCACAATTGCACAACGAAGGATGAACCTAGGAAACTCTACTGACATAGCTAGGGTTCGAAGAAAATACTAAAGAGAAAGGAAAAAGGATTATGGAAGACTCAGACCAGCAAACAACAAATCACAAAAAACAAATTGAAGCTATTTTAGAGGAAGGTAAGGGTTTTACAGAGAAACCAATTCAGAAAAGTTTGTGTCCTGAAACTTCATTCATAGATGAAAATCCTGAAAAGTTAAGTGTTATGCTAATGCATATAACTTCAAAAAATGAAACTCATAATCAGCTGTTGAAGTCAGAAAGCAGGGATGTAAAGCTTAGGACTATGTTAAGAAGGAAGTTGCAGGCAGAGATGAAAGCAACACATGAAGACTGTGAGGAAATCATGATGATAGATGATGCTCTCAGTGAAGAGAGTGTACATACATCTAAAGGTCAGTATTGTTCAGATAATGAGAAGTTCATTGATGTTCAAGGAGTTGCAGGGTCTATACTAGAAGTCTTTTGCACAAACAAACAAGTTTATTCAGAGGATTGCTCGGCATCAAGGATTCTACAGGAGGATGAGGTCCATATGAAAGAAGAAGACCTTGAAATATCTCCAGAATTAAACCAAGTCAAGAAATCTTTGCAGACATATAAGGAGCAAACTACATTTTTACAAAACATTAATGAAAAGTTGATGACAGCCAATAAAAGACTTCGAGAAGATCTAGAGGATAAGGAGGTAGATTATCAAAAATTGATATCAATATCTAAAGATATTCTAAAGGAAAAAAGAACCATCCAGAAGCAGCTCGAACTCATGAAGGCTCAAAGTAAGGAGGAGAACAAAGATGCTGAATTTGCCTGGTTGCAAAAGCGGTCCCAGGTTTTAAGTGATTTAACTATATTGGTAGAGGCTTCTAAAAGTCTTTAGATTTAGAGTTGTAGTTTTCTTTTGAAAGCAATTTTGTTTGTTGACAGATGTCTCTTTTATTTTACACTTGTACTTAAAAATTGTTTAAAGGGGATTGACTTCTCTATTTTTGAAAGGGCTCAATCCATAGAACTAGGATCTTATGGCTATCTTAGAGAAGCATATATTTTGTATATAAGAATAGTCACTAGATGAGAAATGGGGTGGCAATTGGAGTTATGGAAATCAAATTTTGATGATATGTTGTATGACATGAAATGCTCTGCATCTTCAATACAGGTTCTGCTTTGATATGATTATGATTTTGAGTTGACTTTGTATCTTATGAATTGTATTTTTATTTATTTATCCTGTATATGGTCAATTAAATCCCATTACATGATTCTCATGGTGAAATACAGTTATCTTTTAAACTTTTAATGACAGTGTCAGTCTCATCTCATAAATTTGTGCTCGTATTTCTTTGATATTGAATTTTGTATTCTATTTTATGTTGTACATATCTTTAATGGTTTAATGATTTCCTTATATCTTTGATTACATACCAACCCAATTTTTATCTTGATTTCATTGAATTATATTTTTGAAAAAGATTTCTTTAAACTTGAACCCCTGTAGTCTAGGTTCAACTTTAGGGATAACAGAAGGTAAAATAGATATCAAATCCATTAAAGAGGAAATGAATAAGCTCATAGCCTTAGCCCATGAATGTAGCAAAAGATCTTTAAACCTCATATTTTTTTGTTTAAAAGAGGAGGCAGAAGAGGATATGTTAGCCATTGTAAGACATAACTTCACAATAGGTTACAAATTGAAACTATCGGTCTCATAGCGGCAAACATGTTGAGGAAATTAATTGAGAATAAAGTAAGGCTAATACGGATTAAGGTTAGCTCTATTGAAGAAAAATACAACATACTCAGTAAGAAATCAAGTTTAAAAGGCTCAAGGATATTTATAATCAAGATCTCATTCTAGAGGATCAAGCCAAATTAAGAAAGGAGGTCCAAAAGATCAAAGAAACTAGGAAGGAGGGAAAATGGGCATTAATCATAAACAAGAAAGTTGTTATTAGAGATAGAAACAAAAAAGGTAGTAATAAATAGTAATTTGCACACTCCATGTCTTCTCCTAGAACTGTTGAGGCTTTCCATGGGGAAAAGGCCCTAACTTAAGTTGGATCTTGAGCGAAATTGATATTATATTATTGGTTGAAACTTGAGAACAGAAGGAGTCCAAGGCCCTTGATATAGACGGATATGTCCTATGTTCAATATGGAATAAGCATTCATGTCATAGAGGCATTGGGGTATATCATGTTACATTAGGAAGAACATATCCCCACATTTTAGGTTATATAAGAAATACCCTTACAACTAATTGATTTGGATAGAGATCACAAAATTAATAATGAAAAAACCTACATAGCCATCTGTTATTTTTCCCCTGTTAATTCCAACTTCTATAAAATAACCAATTTGGATAAAAATTGTCCTTGTAATGGTTTAGAACATGATATTTCTAGTTTAAGGTAGGAAGGAAATATCCTTTTGATGGGTGACTTCAATGCTTGAACTTCCAGTAACCAAGCTATTCTTTTAAGAAATTATTACAACCCTAATCCTCTTTGGTTAGACAAAGACCTAGAGCTAGCTAATAGGTACAAAATATGTTTTAAAGATCTAGCTAAAAATTTATTTGGTTCTAAGCTGGTCAAATTTCGTAGTGCTCACAAAATGGTCAAACTCTAGCTGGATGACTTGTATCCATGGGCTTGGTAGTAGTGTGGTAGATTATGTTATATTTGATATTCCTATATACAACAAATTAATAGATTTCAACATCTTCAACGACCATGAGCCTAACTTTGATCATAGACCTTTAATTATAACTCTCAATATTGCCATGCATAGAGATCCCAAACAGGAAAACTATCCTTCCCAAAAACACATGTTCTTCGATAAAAATAGAGCTGACATTTTTATCCATGATCTATAAAAAGAACTATTTCATTTATCTAGTATAGAGAATATAGTAAATCTATACCATAATTTTGCTACAACCCTCTCATCATCCATTAACAATTTCTCTATTGAAGTATTGATTAAAACAAGCAATAGTAGAACCAACCATTGGTATGATCAAGAGTGTAAAAATACGACAAATGAAATTAAGCTAGATACTACATATTCGATAAAAATGGACAAGATAAATCACAACAAATCCTTAATTAAAAGAAAAAAAGGCACTATCTAAGTAAAAGGAAAGAAAATATTCTACACCTCTCCAAGGTGTCTCCTAAGAAATTATGGAGGCAAATTCAACTTGCAAAACAAAAGAAGACAATAAAATTGCTTTAAAAGATTGGAATTCCTATATTAAAAAGATTAATGAATCCTCAAATATCATAGATACGTTTTCTCATTAGAAGACATAGATTTTGGGGTTAAGCGCTTAGCAAATGGAAAAGTCAAATACATTGAAGGCTACTAAGCAGAAATCTTAAAAATTGGAGGGTCTGTCCTCATCTTGTACATCCACAAAGTCTTTAATCTAGTAGTCAAGCAAGGGTTCCTACACCTTGCACTCAAAGCCTCATTATTCCTATTTTCAAAAGTGGTGATAAACATGAACCCTCTAATTATCAGACTATTATGATTAACCCTCTCTTAGCTAAGTTATATGGTATTATCTTAGAAAATAAGATCAATGAGTGGATAGAAATGGAAGGTAAGCGGGATAAATGCCAAGCGGGTTTTAGAAGGCATCATTCAACCACGAACCACCTTGTTACGCTTAGGATCATTGCAGAGGAATGCCGTAATAATAATTCTGACATATTTTGTGTCTTTGTTGATTTTAGAAAAGCTTTTAACACAGTGCCTAGAAATAACCCATGGAATAGGCTAGAGGAGCTTAAGGTTCCTTTTGAGTTGAGACTTGTCACAATAAGGTTATATGAAAAGGTCATTTCCAAGTTTAAGAATAATGAGGGGTGGAAAATGGATATAAATTGTAATATTGAAGTTAAACAAGGCTTCCCCATCTCCCCTACCTATTTTGGCATTTACATTGATAAACTCGAAAGGCGTTTAGAAGAAGTAGGTTGCACCGGTACAATCTTAGATGGGATATTTATCATCCTACTTTATGTTGATGATATTGTTCTTATGGAAAGAGGTCCTTCTGATCTCAATAAGCAATTAAGAATTCTTAAAGATTTTTTCTCTAACATGGGTATGATTGTTAACACCAACAAGACAAAAATCATGATTATAAAATCTAAGAAAGACACCTATGCAACTTTTATTTGTGATAATAGAAATCTAGAGGAAGCGACTTCTTACAAGTATCTTGGAATTGATATTCATAACAAGCTCAATTGGAACTATAACATTGAGAAAAAGAATAATGGAGGGTGGAAAGCTTATTTTGGTCTTGAAAATAATTGTAAATCAGCCAATCTGACCATGTGGGATAAAAAGAAGTTCCTCTTTGAAACTCTTGGCATCCCTATTATCTTGTATGGTTGTGAAGAATGGGGTGCAACATTTCTAGAGAATCTTAGAGGAAAATTGAGCAAATCCAGAAACGGTTTATAACTTATAACCTCAAATTTAAAAGCAATACGCCTTATCCTATTCTCCTCATAGAAGTGGGTCTTTCCCCCATCGAGAGCACGGCTATGACTAGGTACCTGATGTACACACATAAGATAAATAACATGGGAAACATGAGACTTTCTAAAATTGCTTTAAACTCAAGTCAAACCCAACTACGCCTCAAGTGGTGTTGGTGTAAAGATACCATGGCTCGGTTAAACCATTGGGCCATTGATGAAAACGCCATTTTGCATAGCTTTGATGATTTCAAAAATATTATTACTTCTAAGTTTAAAGAGAAATTGTGGTGTGAAGAAAATTTAGCGGTTAAGAGAAAATTAAGATACCATAAGGAGGGCATTAATCATAATTTGGAAGATTAGAAGTATCTCTCGATAGTAACTAGCTCACCAAAGAAAATTAATATAGCCAAGATTAGAACGAACTCTCAATGAACTCCATAGTGAAACAGGGCGTTGGTATGTTCCTAAAACTCCATGGGCGGAAAGGGTTTTCTATCTATGTGAGTCTATGAGTGTTGAGGATGAAAATCACTTTCTCTTAGAGTGCCTTGCTTACACCCACAATAAATCGGAGTTTCATAGTATTTGTTACAATACAAAGCATTATAACCTCCTAACTTGCCAAATCTATATTGAGCTTGGAAAGCTTCTTGGGCATAAGAAAAGATTTTAAAGTAAAGATTTTAAAGTAAAGTAAGTATTATCTTTCTTAAAGTCCAATAAACCAAAATTAGTCTAAATGAACCTTAATCATCATCAACATCACCATCATTAATATATATAATATTGAAACTTATTCTACTATAAAAATAAACATAAACTTAAAATAAAACTTGAATATTGAAAAATATACTAAACTCATCTTACCATAGACATAAACTTCATAAAATAAAACTCGAATAATTTTTAGTTTTAAATTTCAAAGAAATTTTCTTGGATATATTAAATTTATGGATTTTAATAATGTCAAATCACACTTTAAAATATGTCATGTCACCATGAACGAATGCAATGATGCATACAAAGATAAAAGTTATAGGTAGTGGTTCACACACTCGATGGTTTCTAGTCGTTGGCATTTGTAAGTGTGTCAGCACTTTTTTTAAATTGTCTCGCTGGGGTCCGTATGTAATTTGGAAGATTGTGGATGCCTGATAGTGCAACCTCACGATTTCCTTAGTTGAAAGCAACAGCATAAACTATGGTTTTTAGAGGGTTAAAGTTTTTAATTAAAATACTGATATTATTATTATATGAATTAATATAGTTATTTAATTTGTGATTGATCAATATTTATAAATTATAAATATTATTAATAAGTTATTATTTAGTTTTTTTGGTTATCTATGTATTAATAATTTTTATATTTTTTATTTTAATAATTTTTTATTTTTATTTTGTAAAGAATGTTAGACAATATATTTGTTTCATCGTCATACAATCTAGAAAAAACATAAATATTATACACCCTAAAATCTCAAATAAAAACATCTATAAATATTATAATTTATAAATATAATAAAATAATTAACCTTTTATAAAAAAAATGTAAAAATATAAACACTTTATAAATAAGTGTAATATAATTCTTACTTTTATTATAAATTAAAAATTATTATAAATATTTATTTTGATAAATTAATTATAAATTTAAAAAGCAATAAATTAATTTTATATCCTTTAATCTCCTAGAAGACGGAGTGACCAAATAGTGGTTCTTGATGGATTCCTAGTGAAACCAAATAGTGGTTCTTGATGGATTCCTAGTGAAGTGCATTAATGAGAAAAATCATAGGTTTCTCATAAAGTTTACTAGTGGAGAGCATAAAGTTAAGATGTGAAAAACAATTTGGAATAAAGTTACAAGTAGTGGTTCACACTATGCGGATGGTTATTAGTCGTTGGCCTTTCAGAGAGTGTCAGCACGTTTTCTAGATTCCCTGGACGTATGTAATCTGGAAGATTGTGGATGTTTGATAGTGAGAACTCATAGTTTTTAGTCTGGCTAATTTATAATTAGAATATTTGTTATTAAACAAATTTAAATGTATGATAAGGGAATAGGTGTGGGTTTTTTTTTTAATTAATTAATTAGGGTGGGAATGTAAAGAAAACTTTTGTATGGGGTTTAGGTTGTAAAATTAATAATTTTGGAGAATGGTGAGTGCTTTTTCAAGGAGTGGAGATTATAATCTTTTTAAAGATAATGAGTCCATATATTTATGGAGATTTTTTTAAGTACTATTAATAAAATGCAAAATTATATGGAAAAAACTAAGTCAAAATAAGGTATTTACAAGGAGAATTTTGAGTTTTTTTAAAATTCCGAGTTTTATGTTCATATAAGACAAAGTAACAATGACAAAGCAAACTGCTTGGCAAATTAGGGTGTTAAGCTACAGGAAGGAATAATTATGTTTAATCAAGATGATTCCACAATAAATGAAATGGCACCATGTTTATAGTAAAAAAGAAAAGTAACGTAAGTAAGCAATTATGTAAACAGAATTGCAAGGGGCTCCTTGAAGATGAAGATTTTCCTTAGAGCCTTAACCATACAATAAATGAAATGGCACCATGTTTATAGTAAAAAAGAAAAGTAACGTAAGTAAGCAATTATGCAAGCAGAATTACAAGGGGCTCCTTGAAGATGAAGATTTCCCTTAGAGCCTTAACCATATCCTTATCGATGGCAGGTGGTCGGCTAAGATAGGGCATGTGACCTATAATGGGCATCCTTGTCGCAGGGGTGAATTCATTCAAGGCACTATATCTTGGAATAAGGGAAATATACAAGACATTAGTTTTGGATTCATATGGGAATTTCCTTATTTTGACTTGTGTGTTTGACGAAAGCTCTGCACATGGTGAAAAGGAGGGTATCTCTGTGAATAATCCTCTTCGGCAGGTTTAGTTTGAGACGGTGAGGTGCTGTCTTCACTTTTAGAGGATAATCTTTGCTCCCGTCTCGACGATGCTAGTTTGAGTGCAAGAATCTTTAAAAGAAATATTTTTCCGTTGGCTCAATTCAGATGAAAGTGAAAGTAGGGAGACTTTGTTTGACATGAACTATATAGATGCATTATTGTATCCTTAAACTTTGTCTTTTTGGTTAGGGAATTCTATGAAGGGTGAAGTCACTTACACTTGGTTTGTTGGTAATTCTTTTGCTCTTTCAACTAATCAATCTATTGAGAAACTGTCATCTTAAAGAGAACTGTTTAACAGTATAAGGATTGACCTAAGTGATTTTAAACACATGTGAAAGGTAGTCCATGAACGAATTGGAGGAATTGGATGCCCTATGCTAATTGTCTTATTATTTCTCAAACTTGGATTCTAGAATTGCAAATATAGAGAGCAGCATGCATGAATAAGGAAGACTTTTTGAAAAAATAAGAGTTCGCTTCGACAAACTGCTTAGTAAAAACCAACGCATCCATTGCCAAGCTTCCCCTATGTAGATATAAAGGCTATGGACGAAGACTCCAATCTTCAATCCGTTAACGATGAAAATTACATTATAAAATATAGATAATTTTTATTTTGTTCAACCTTAAACAAGCTTTTATTTTTAGATGTACTTATGCATTTACTTTTAAAACCATTTGTACATGTTTATATAGTACCAATTCTATAATATCAAATGTTAGAAAAAAAAATACTCTACTTAAAAAGTTAAAAACTATTTCTTATTTAGCAAAGCTTCTCGAGCCTTTATTTATGACAATAGCCTAGTATTTTTGTAATATTTCACTCTAAACAACATTTTAATATTAAATCAAGTTCGTTTCTATTAAAAAAAAAGGGGGATATATGTAAAAAGTTAAAATTGAAAAGCAAGTAGAGTGATAACAATTAATGAACTAATATGTACACGAGAATTCCTCGTAACATGATTTTTTTTAAATAATATAATTTTAAAATATTTATTTTAAAAAATAAGTTATAAAATTTTAAAAGCAATAAATTAATTATAATATTTCATAATATATAAAATATTATATATAAAGAAAAAAGAATGTTAAATATAATCATTACATTTTTTTATTTTTTTTGTAGTATTTTTAGTTTTAAAGATATTTATGATGACTCATTGAAAGTAGATATGTTTCAAGTACAGCATGAATTTAAGTAGAAATGATAATAATTCTTCATCATGACCTAATATGATTTTATTTATTCATAACAACATCTTAACTAGCGTTTGCACCGAGAGGTGCAAAAGAACGTCGAGAGGGTAAAAATATTGGGTCTTTCTGCAACTAAACCTTTCTATGTGATGTGTGATCAACCCAATGAAGATGATCTGTATCATTACTTTACTGCCTGGTTACTCCAATATCAAACGTTAGACTACACCAAAGGACTCCACACTTAAACATTTTTTGTGAAAAACAAAAAATAGTTGTGACACATCATAAGATGGAGGGAAATTCTCTACTACCCTATGCCACCCCACTTGATCAACTATCCTCCTAGCCTCCATGTCTTCTTCTTGTACCACCTTCCTTCGGATTTGCCACATGAGAAACCTCCATTAAAACCTTACCCAAAATATTGAAAGACGATAAGGTGTGTCACATCTTGTCATGAGAACCAAGACCTAACATAATACCTTCCTCTCCCTCCACCATTTATTGATCAGATTTTGGATGAGTGTGCGGGTAGCGAGGTTTTTTCCTTTATGGACGGATTTTCCGGATACAATTAGATACAAATTAAACCTGAGGACTAACATAAGACCACATTTATTTGTCCTTGGGGAACTTTTGCATATCCGAAAATGCATTTTGTCCTTAAGAACGCCGGAGCTACTTTTTAGCGGGCTATGACTTGATCTTCCATGATCTCAAATCAATTATCGAAGTATTTTTGGATGACCTTGCTGCTCATTCTCGTATGAGAATGCATCATTCCTATCATTTGAGATTAGTATTCAAAAGGTGCCGCCATTATTTGGTCAGGTTAAATCCTCACAAGTGCATCTTTTGTGTGAAGTATGGTCACTTATTAGGATTCATTGTTTCCAAGGAGGGTATAAGAGTCGACCCTTTGAAGGTTGAGGCAATACTTCAGTTGTCTCCCCCGAAAAACATTAGACATCTTCAATGTTTGCAAGGCATGGCAAATTTCTTACAGAGATTCGTTGTCAATTTTGCCAATTTGACTAGAAGCTTTATGCGTCTTTTGAAAAAGGATACCACCTTTTGTTGGGATGAGTGAGCCCAGGAGTCCTTCAATGCGCTTAAGCGAGCCCTAGCATCGGCCCCAATGATTAGTCCCCCAGACTATAGCCGCGATTTTCTACTTTATGTGGCCGCGTCCATGGAGATGATTGGTATGGTTTTGGTTCAAGAGGATGAGGAGCTCCAAGAGCATGTCATACACTATCTGAGCCGAAATCTTATTGATGTGGAGATCCATTATTCCCATGTTGAGAAGCTTGCCTTAGCTACCGTACATGCGGTTCAATGGTTGAGACAATATATTCTCCTTCGCCAGACCTTGGTTGTAGCCCATGTCAATCCATTTCAATTCGTTCTCACTCGAAGGATGATTGGGGGAAAATATAATAAATGGATTGTCATCTTGGAAGAATTCGATCTCGAGTTTGTTTTGGCAAAATCGAAGAAATCGTTAATTTTTGCAGAGCTTATATCGGATTTCCTAAGAAAAGCCAAGGATTTGGTTTGTGAAGATGCGTTTATCGATGAGCACATCTTCTTAATCTCAACTTTGGACCCATGGTATCGGGATATTATTATATATTTACAAACATTGAAGGTCCCTAATCACCTCTCACAGGATGAATGACGACGGTTATATCACGTGTCTAAAAATTACCTCATAGTGGATAACACTTTGTACCACCGTGGGGTAGATTCCAATCTACGTCATTGTTTAACTCATGAAGAGGCTGAGGTAGTGCTGAATGATTGCCACGGAGGGGCGTGCGGTGGTCATTTATCTGGGTTTTCTATAGCCCAAAAAATCTTAAGAGTGGGTTATTTCTAGCCATCGATCTTTAAGGATTGTGTAGATGCGGTCAAGAGGTGCCATCCTTGCTAGGTGTTTGCACGTAATATGCGCTCAAAAATTGCCTTGTTACATCCCATCATCACTGTCAATCCATTCACTAAGAGGGGGCTTGATTTTATGGATTGCAACCCAGCTTCAGCTGGGGGGCATCATCATATCATAGTGGTTGTTGACTACTTCACAAAATGGGCTGAGGCTATGCCTACAGTTAAATCCAACTGTGAGACAGCTGCACACTTCGTATTCAACCAGATTATTACTCAGTTCGGTATTCCGAAAGAGCTTGTCACTGACCATAGCTCACACTTTCAGAATCGTATGATGGAAGAGTTGGCATCAAAGTTAGGGTATAAACAAGAGCATTCCTCCTCTTACTACCCTCAAACGAATGGACAGGTAGAAGCAGTGAATAAATCACTCAAATCCATTCTCCAACGAACCATCGCACAAAGCAAGACTAATTGGCACATTATGTTATATCTTTCTTTGTGGGCTTATAGAACCGTTGTTAAGACTACCATGGGTTTTTCTCCATATCAAATTGTACATGGAGTGGAGTCGGTATTTCCGGTTGAGTGCGAGATTCCTTCTTTGAAGCTAGCCATAGAACTCTTACCAGACACTTCACCATTGGAGGAGCATTTGGTCCACCTAGAGCAACTTGATGAGCAACGCCAAGATGCCTTGGTGGCTCTAGAAGTAAATAAGCGTCATGTTAAGGTCCAGTATGATAAGTATGTCTGTCCAAGGAGGTTTAGTGAGGGAGAATTGGTCCTTTTGTGGGATCAACCGAAAGAACCCTTGGGGGTAGGAAATTTTAACCCCATGTGGTATGGTCCTTATGTCGTTAAACGTGTGTTAGAGAAGGGTGCTTATGAGTTAGTGGATTATGAGGGAATGACCTTGGAAGAACCTAGAAATGAGCTCTATCTCAAAAAGTACAATGCATGATTTTCACCCAAGGCTGGTTATTGTATATTATTGTACAGTTTTGCATAGGTAGGTCTTTTTCTTATGGTGATCGGGTTTGTGATTAGTTTCTGTTTCGTTTGGTAGATGTCAATGGAATCTTCCACCTTCATAGGATTCGTGGATGGTGCGAGTCGTCACACTCAACACTCAGCCTCTGCTGCTTGGGTGATTTATACTCCTATGGGTCAGGTATTATCATCATGAGGCGTATGTTTACGGCCATATTCAAACATTGTTGCTGAATATAGTGCTGTTATAGAGCTTCTACAAGATGCCATTTTACATGGTGTTCTCTCTCTTGAGGTATGTCTTGATTCGGAGTTAGTAGTGTCACAACTTAATGGTCTGTACCATGTTAGAGATCCGACATTATAAAGAATATTCTTATGTGTGAGATTATTAGAATGACAATTTGACAATATAACATACATACATATTCCAAGAATTAATTATCAAGTTGCCGACTCATATGCTAACTACGTGTTAGATTGACATTTGTTTCATACACAATAAGCTCATCACAAACATAAAAATTTTACACATGTAAATAAATAAATCGATCATCATAAAAGTTTTTATAAACATCCAAAATGTGGTAATACATAGTGTCATAATACAAAAATGGGGCTCTCGAGCCACCAAAATATAAATACACAGTAGTACAAAATGTATCACTCCCAGGAATCTAAGCCTGTGGAGGAGGAGGGGGGTTGTGATCGTGGAACGTCACTACGACTCTAGCTAGCCATCGAAATAACTGCACCCATGCTCGTGGTACACCCACCTCTTGGCGCTGCATGGCCTCAGGCAAGTCCTCGACTTGCGCCATGGGTACTCTGTGTGTCAGTATCATGAAGTTGGTATGAATGCTTTGGAGCGTCCACTCTGCATCCACATCCATGATATTGTCCCCTCTTCCCCTCCGTCTATGACGAGGGAAGCCTTCAAGCCGCCGTGGTCCCACATTTGCATGCATATGGTAGATGTCACTATTATGTCACCCAAAAACATGTCTTTTGATTCCACATAATCATAAAACACAAAAAAATTAAATAACTCAAAATTTTTAAAAAGAGGGTTGAGATTCGTTACCAATGTCACCGTATTCCGATCCTAGTGGTAGCGGCATGTCCGGGTCTCCCCATAAATCTATCCCCGCATAGGGGTAGTCATCGATGGCAACTATTTTTCGTCACCACCATGGAAAGAAATCAGCTGGACAGGGGTTGGACACCCTACCCCCACCTAGTCTATGCATCGCATCCTCCCAATGGCGTTGGGAGGGATCTAGAACCCCGTGTAGAGGAACGTCAACTCTAGGGCTCAATCCTGGAACACGCTCAAAGAAAAATGTGCTTAGTATGCTGTTGAAACCGAATTTTCACACTCTGCCCATCTTGCACTCACTGAGCTGGTGTTTCATGTTACCTAGTAGTGCAGTGCTCCAATCGTACACAGTGGGTCTCATTCACTCCAGTGCATAGAACATCAGAGGCCGCGAGGCCTGGTGGAGTGAAGCTAAGCCTAGTATCCTGCCAAGTGTCAGTAGGATGGCCTTTAGGCCCAACACCTGTATGGAGTTAGTTGGGATCTGACTCCCCACCTTCTCCGTGTTCGGATAGCAGTACATCGCAATGTACTCATCTATAGTCAAGCCACCTCCGGGCCCACGAGAGTGTAGGTTCACCACTTCCCCCCGTCGGGAAAGTCCAGTAATAAAATATATTTCCTCCACTTCTATGGTGAGAGACATCCCATCTATCTGGAATGACTTTGATTCTAGATCCCAGTAGTCCACCAACATCTGCAATAGTCGTGGTTTGGCTCTTAAGCCACCAAGACAGCAAAATTTGTAAAGCCCACATGCACGTAACGCTTGTTGAGCCATTAGATTTGCCCTTACTGCCTCTTCTACATCACCATGTTCATGTTCTCTCCATTCTAGGACCATCCTGCACATAAAATTTGAGTTTTTTCCATTAGAACACTTAAAAATCCTTGAGCGCAACTGCATACACAACTGTTTGCTAAACATCCATGTATGTACACGACTTTGAGGGTGCTTTCTGCGTATATCCAGCCCTATATGTGGAAAAACCCTTGATTTCCGTGTGGGCCATGGCCTACATCTGAGGCTAGCCTAGAATCCTAAATACACCATGGAATTTGACAAAATTTGCATCAAAATGAAAGAGTAGAGCATGGATAAGTACCTGGAAAAAACGGTAGTCGATTTCACAGGCTGGATCTCCTGGAATTTGATGTTGAAGTTCTGACCTCAAATGGGTAAAAATTTCAAATGTTTTATAATGTTTTGAATTTTTTACTATTTATAGAAATTTTTCAAAATTATTTCAAAATTTTTACCCCCTTTCCTATATTTTGGACCGTTTCTAATCCTTTTGGACCATTTTTGGACTAATTTATGATGTAGGAGACCTTTTTGATCGCTATTTTGGCTGTTGGATTGACCCGTTCGTGCTTATTTTAGGTATCATGTCTGAACTGGCATATAGGTTAGGTTTCATCACCGTTTGCATTTTTCATGACCTTATGACCGTTTCATTATAGCCTTAGGTACGAACCCATTCTATTTTGTCACGGAACCTTCTTGTTGTTTTAGAAGTGGCATTATGTGAATGGTAGAGATTGACCTTACATGGGTACCCTAGTTAGCGCCCTATTTGTATTTGGTGCCCATGCCGACATTTTGTCCCTTAGGGTGTGGGAGTCTGTTGTATAGTATTTCCATGACATTTCGCAAGAGCCTCATACTCCTCTTGATCTTTTGCTGGCCTATTTCCCCTAGGAATCCCTTATGTCAAGTTGTAATTGCATTATCATGAGCTTTTTCTGCCTTATTGAGCCTTACGTTAGCTTCCCTAACATTGAGTTTCAGCCATATAGCCTGAGCTTGTCTCATGTCTAGCCATGCAGAGCCATTTTATATATCCTTTGCAGCTTGATTCCCTATTTTTACCGGGAGGGGACTTTCCCCCGAGTGTCGCTATCCTACACAAGTATCCTTGCATTGAGCATAGGTATGTTCCACTTCTTGGAACTAGTTTGTTGGCCCATATGACACTCATCTCCTCCTATTCTGTAACTATAAAGCAGTTTTATTCTTTTCCAAGCTTTTTAAATATTTGAAAAAGTCCAAAAAAATTTAAAAACCCAAAAAGCCAGACAAGGAAAGATGTTATCTTTGGCAGCTATCAATTCGTGTCGCCTTCGAACAAAGCACTGTATATCACATTTGTTGGTTGGGTTTATAGTTTGACTTTAGGAGCTGTACTCGTTTATCTAAGTTTATCTCCACCGACTGGTTAAGTTCTAGTCCCCATGGAGCCTCTATCGATGCCTCCTGTGTCTCAGAGATGTCCCAGTTTTGTATATTGAGTCTATGTTGCTTTTATTCAATCACCATTAATCATTATGCTCTTTTTTGAAGGAAGCTGAAGCCTGAGTTGGCCATTCCTCAGTTATCTTGACTTTGCATGTCGACCATTCCTGGTACATTTACTAGTTCATGCACCTTATGATCGAGTCCTTCCACATTATACAGCTTTACTGAGTACCTCATGTTGGATTATGGGGGATGCCTCAATGCCCTCCT
The DNA here is from genome assembly GCA_001517045.1 of Pseudotsuga menziesii. NCBI lineage: Eukaryota > Viridiplantae > Streptophyta > Pinopsida > Pinales > Pinaceae > Pseudotsuga > Pseudotsuga menziesii. The sequence goes on from LPNX010453801.1 coordinate 26,248, forward strand.
TACAACGGATTTCATCCCATCGACTTCAGATCATTTATTCTGGGATTGGAATCTAGAGTCATTTTTGAGTGCCTTGAGACTTGCAGTCATCAGTGGAACGTTCTCTCACCATCGACAGTTTTTGGGAATACATCAATGTACCCTGATCAATGGATCTGCTCAAGTGTTCAACCTCAACACATCTATTCGCACTTGTTAGTTTGCACTCTAGTACCTTGATTCCCATTATCATTATCGGTGGGTGATATCGCGTCTATTAACGGTATGCATCAATGACCGATAATCAGACGATGGACTACTATGTTAGACCTCGACACCTCTATTCACATAGTAGGACTTGTACTCGTAGCAGTTTGTGTAGAAGCCCTTCTATATTGGTGGCATCTCTTATATGCTACCTCCTTGATCGTGCCAGTGTTCATGAGATTTCAGCTCTCGTGGCTTGATTCCAGTATATGTCAGACATTTCCAGCGATTATGGAGATCTTGATCCATTTTATATATTCAGCCATTATGGAGATCATGATCCTTTGTATATCTTCATCATGGAGATTCTTATCTATGTATACTGTACGTGGTGATGACCACTTATGTGATATTTTGTATCATGCCTATTCATGGCCATTGTGCTCTTATGTATCCGGGACTGCGATATATATTTGCAGTTATGTGCAGAGTTGTATCATTGTACTATGTTGATTGGGTTGCTGGTCTTCCATTTGGGATTCTTCATCACTCCACTTCTGGGATGGAATTATAATGTATTTCGGCCATCGTATGACCCCTCTGACCTCACGCATTAGGGGGCATCTGTTATAGTTGATTTTACCACACTAGGTGAATCACACTTGTATGGCCTTCCCCTGTCCCTCTGTAGACTCCTTAGACCCCTTGGGCCATTTTTTGTCCTTTTATGTTTCCTAGACCATCCCTAAAAAGATGTGAAAATTGCTATACGCGACTTTTAAACCCCTTATCGCGTATATACGTGGGTTTGCCCTCTAAAACCGCGTACATCGGGATGTGTACAAAATCCAAATCCTTTTGGAGTTTTCCTTGACATGGATCTGACTCACCTGTCTCCTGACCTTCCATATGCCTTGAGATCACTTGGATTCGACCTTTCATTACCCCATTGCAAAGATATATAAGGAACTCTTTGGATACATTGAAGGCATAAGAGAATTGAGAGCAAAGAAATTATAGTCCATTGTTGCCAGAACTTGTGCTTGAGTCTTCATCCCTTTGTCCCTTAGAGCACTTTGGTGTTCTTCCTAAGCTTGCCTTTTGCTTGTGAGTTTGCTATCGAGAGATGGAGGATTGAGGTGGTGGAGGCCCAAATGGGGGATTCAGTTTCTTTGATTCATAGGCATGGTGATGATGGTGACGATGATGACGACGACGACGATGATGATGATGATGCCGATGATGTTGATGATGTTGATGTAGGGGGGAGAGAGGTAGCAGGAGGAGGGGAGTTAGAGACAGGGAGAGGAGGATGGGGGATTAGTAAGAATTGGGGGGAAGAGGGGGAATGTTAGTCGTAGGGGGTGACCTGTGGATGTGTGATGTGGGTGTCTGTCTATGTGAGAGAGAGAGGGTTGGGGAATAGATAGCGGGGTGGGGGCTAAGTGTAGTTGGATGAGTTGGGGAGCAAGAAAGAGTGGAGAGAGAGGTTTTAGGTGTTAGGAGTGAGAGCGATGTGCTATGGGGATGTGTGTGTTTGTGTGAGGGGGAGAGAGAGAGAGGGGGGGGAACAGAGGTTTAGGGTGGTGGGGTGTTAGGAAGAGAGAGGAGGGGGTTAGTATGAGTTAGGGGGAAGAGGGGAGTCAGGGGGGGACATAAAATAATAAAAGTATTGGTATAATTGAGAAAACAAGCACTCATTGTAGTATTTAAAAATGCGCTCCCGTTTTTCTTAACTAAAGTGCGCTCCTGTTTTGATTAGCTAAAACGTGCTCCCGTTTTGCTTAGCTAAAATGTGCTTTCGTTTTGCTTCACTAAAACGCGCTCCCATTTTGTTTAAATTCAAAAATCTATTCCCTCCAAATGATAAGGCCAAGCCTCCACCCATGATTTCATGGAATTCGTATTCCTATGTTTTTGCTTCATACTTTGCTTCGGATTCAACATTCCTATGCCTTGGAGTATGAAAAACCATGGCTAATTCAACATTATATCCAAATTTTCAATATGCTCGTGTTTAGCGGTTCTTCTGATTATGCAGCACACCTCCATTTTTTATGAGATTTTAGAAACATATATGGTTTTTTTTACAGATTCTAGATATGTAAATTTTAACAAGAAAACATAATTTTTTCTATTTTTTTCTTATTTATCTTCTGTCCTCACTCCTCAACTCAAAAAACACACTGTTAGTGTTTCATCCATATATCTTTCATTTCTAGACCATTTAAAAAACATTTGTATGGTGCACTAAAGAACACCAACCTCTACATTCTATGAAAAACCCATTTCCAAATAATTGCATTAAGACATTCAAACACTGCACCCACAATTGACATACCATTTTCGAGGTTTGATCACTTAGATAATTAAAAAAAACAAATATTGTTTTTTTTTTAAATTTTGTAAAAATAGCTGTAAACATATTCACGCACTAGTACTATATGTTCTCTATATGTATACCGGTTTTCGTAAGTTTATTACATCATTTAGACACTCAGACGCTGCACCCACAAAAACATATACCTTATAATTTGTCCCAAAAATAAAAAGTGCTCATTAAAAATATCTAACCTTAGATAGTTAACAAGATTTTCAATAGAAATAAATTATATATTTGGAAAGGTCATTCAATTTCCTACATTTCGTGTTTTTTACTCATCGCAAGATTCATTGTGTAAGTGTCTCAAAATATCCATGCAAGTTGATGGATGTCTGTTTTTTCAGTTTTGTATTGCATCTAACGCGCCAAAAGAGACCCTCAACTTTGTGCACCCACCCCATTGTATTTTTGTGTACCATGAACATGTTTCCTAAAAGTAGGATTGCATCTAAAAGGTCCCTCATCTTCTTGCACACACCCATAACAAACATAAAACCAAACCAAGATCAGAGAACATGCAAAGAGCTCATGGTTACTAAGTAAAAGTATACAAGTGTCTCCTTTGATCCTTTAACTACACAGAATGCTCTCTTGTATTAGGATAAACTTCTGGATTAGTTTTCCTACACGTGTGTATAGGAAACATGACAAAGAAACTTGTTCCATCAGCATGACTCCAACAAATAGGGTTCTTGGGAATAAGTTATGATCATTTACCTAGTATATAACTATTTTGGGATCTCCCAATACCTTGATGTTAATAGTTATACCTTATTCAATTGCTAAATTTAATAATATAGCCATGGGCTTCCATTTGGCCATACTAATACTACCTACACCTCATCCAACTTTAAAATATTCATGTGAAATTCAAATAGATATACTACACCTTTAGCCTCACATATGACGGTTACCTTGGAAAGAACTATCAAAGAAAGGCCATGGGTGAAATGGGAAAAAAATGATTCCCAATAGATTGTTAGACAAAAGTGGTCAATAATTGTCTACAAACATATTTGAGATATTTTTCCTTGCATTAGAGGAAATTTGGGGTCTAAAATGGGCCTTATAAGAAAACGTGTCAAAATAAATTTTTGTGACTTGGAATTTAAGAACCAATAGAATTTCAATAAAATAAGTCAACCATAATGGTTGAATTGACATATTTGTCATTAAAAAAAGCTACTTATTTTGTTCGTATTTTCGACATATCTCATTGTGTTTTTACTTAAATTTCGATCGAGAGAGCTTGTTGGATGCAGAATTTGATTCTGCATCCAACGAGTACCCACACTGCATACTTTTGACGGACCCCGCTACCCCAAAAACAAGAAATACCTGAAAAAATGTGACATCATCATCACGTTTTTTCAGGTATTTCTTATTTTTGGGGTAGCAGGGTCCATCAAAAGTATGCAGTGTGGGTACTCGTTGGATGCGGAATCAAATTCCGCATCCAACAAGCTCTCTCGATCGAAAATTGAGTAAAAACACACGAAGATATGTCGAAAATACGAACACAAAAAGTAGTTTTTTTCTTTCTTCCTCCAAAATTAATCAATATTATTTTAACTATTATTTTATTATTTTCCTTAGGAGGCCCATTTTAGACCCCAAAATTCCTCTAATGATATGATGTAGGCATAATGAACTTAATGGCTACCAATTGTTGAATTGTTATGTACTTAAATAGTAGAACATGAAATTTACAGTGGAAATAATATAATAAAGCTAGATTTTATAATGAAAATGATAGAATTAACACAAGAATAGACAATCAGCTTTTTAGAATGAAAATCACAAAATTAGCACGACAATAAGTAATTGTAGATACTCAAATACCACAATAGTAATACTTTTATTGTTGAAAGCTATGTTCACTTGCCTCTTCGAGGAGGAAACTTCCAAATCAGAAGATCTCCAATTAAAATATACTTTACAATACATTGTATAACATTGCTTATCACTCCTTTCACTAGTAGAAAAATAGGTAATTGGTGACCAAATCACCAAAACAATTGGTCACCGTGTGAAATAAATCACTAAACCACAAAAAGTTGCCCACCATAGTGTTTTTAAGTGAAATATGATGGGATAAAAAATACGACTAAGTAGTCTAAGTTAAAAATTATATAAGATGTTATAACTATCAAATATGTCCTTATACGACACACACAAATTAAGAGTGTCTATATATAAATATATAATATTGGATTTTATAACTATATATAACATGTTTTTATACATCTCAACTAGATATTTCAGCATTGAAATTAATGTAATAATCCTAATTAGTTTGTGATGACTAACTAGTTTGCAACTACTAAGGGGGTCCCTCCAAAATCTATCGCAAGCGTTAAAACTTACAAAATTGTAAAATTTGATCAAAACTGTGTTCGGGTACACAGGGTACCCCTAAAAGACCGAACACCTAGAACAACCACTTCACACAAATAGATCACAGATCAATACATCGATGTTTGTCATGTGGTTAAAACCCTCGAGAGGCAAACAGTCCACAGCCCCATCCAAATAGCTACTTGGAGTAAATTATTATGCAAAAGAAAGAAAGTTACACATGAGCTCCTCATAATCGATCAACTAACCAAGGACCCTCCATGCTCTTTAAATAAAGATCATGGACCAATCGGGTGTTAAGCCACAGATCAATGGTAGGTATGATCTAAGAGAAGTTGAACCGTCGGATCACTTTATGTCTAGAACATATCATGACCGTCGGATTAGAATATTTACAAATGCATACTAATGTATACTAAAGAAACACACTTTACCTAACGGATATATTACACAAGTTGATCTTAACTAACTCCTAAGTGTTTAAATATCCTAACATCCCCCCTTAAGAACAACTTGGGATAGGATTTAAGGATTTACAAAAGTGACACTATTAGGAGAAGGAAGGAGGCATTAGAGCGTATCCCCCCTTAAGGACACATTCTTGAACTCCTAACATAGATCGAAGTTTAGAAAACTTCACTTCTATAAGAGACTTGGTGAAGATGTATGCAGCTTGATCATCTGTAGGGAAATAGAGCATTTCAAGAACATGATCATGAACAAGATTTCTGATGAAGTGCATGTGTAGCTCAATGTGTTTACTACGTTGATGTAGAACTAGATCTTTGGAAAGCTTGATGGCACTTTGATTGTCACACCAAAGTGGATTAGGCTGCTACTGCTCAAATCCAAACTCTCAAAGGATCTGTCGAAGCCATAAAGCTTCCTGACTGGCATTAACTGCGACTCAATATTCTGCTTTTACTAAAGAAAGAGCAAGAGCTTGTTGTTTCTTACAAGCCCAAGTGACAAGTCTAGATCCTAGATTGAAAACATAACCTGCAGTAGACTTTCGATCATTAGGATCACCGACCCAATCTGAATCAATGAAACCAACCAACAAAGGTTTCCCCCCTGTACTGTAATGAATCCCAAACTGAATTATACCTCGAATATATCGAAGTATTCTTTTTGCTGCTTTCCAGTGACTTTCATGAGGTGTTTGCATATAATGGGAAACACGACTAACAAAAAAGGAAAGGCCACGATGAGAATGCGTCAAGTATAAGAGACTATGCTATACCCAAATCCTGTCACCACCATGTGATAAGACCTTTAACTTCCATGTTTTCCCTTAATCCCAGCACTTGGAGTGGAAACCTATCCTATTTATCAATCTTACATGAAAAAACTCAACACCGCACTTGCCTTGTGTCCCATGAGTGATACCTTGCTCGCACCACCTGTATCCTATTTTCCATAAGCGGTACCACCGCCTATGGCCTTTGTTCCATAAGCATTTCTTATCTAAACTGCTCCGTCATAAGAGAAGAAAAGTGGTACCATGGGTAAAATGGAAAAAAGAGAAGTTTCTCGAGGCTTCTATATCATGAGCCTTGTGTCCTCCCTTATCCCTATCATAGCGGGTCAGTTGAGCTCGAGATCCCCCATCATAGGATCTTAGAGGCCACCTCACCCACAAATCTCTCAACTATCCCTATCCATTGAGCCTTATAAATACAAGCTCATGTCCATAGTTGAGGGGGGAACTATAGAGGTATTGTTATGCTATTGGATTGACTACCTAGTCCAAACCATTGGAGAGCATAGAGAGAAAAGTTGGAGCTTATGGGGATGAGATGTTGGTTTCATGGAGATGTCTGTCAACACTAAGGCAATGGTTGTAAGCTTCTCTATACATCTTTAACACAAAGCTGATTTCTGTCCCACATTACTGTTGTTTTGATTTCACATGTACTTGTTGTTAGATTCCTTACTCACTAACATGGATAAGTAGATGATGTTCTAGTAGATTTGATGTGTTTTCATGTTTGATCTATTTGCAGGTACATAGGTTCACTATCGAAGCAGCACTCCAGGTGTCTAAGACATCCAAGGAGGGTCTTCATCCTTTGTCGTTCACTCATTTGTTCTAGATCTGAACCATTCAGACCAGAGGAACAGCTTTTGTCCACAGAAGGTGAAATATTCATGGTTACAAATATGGCGACTCCATTGGGGAATAGTTACATGTATCAGTTGATCTGATCTTCCTCAGTTCTTCAACTCTTGTCCGAATCTAGGCTCCATCTCCAACTCTCTTCAATCAGATCTACTATCTGACTCAGTGTATTTTGGTTTGAAACTTCCAGATCTGTCTAGATCTAAATTATTTCAACCTTTTAAGCTATTTTTTATACTCAATCCATTGAATTTTGCCTTGATTTGATCTTTTTATAACTTGATCTGTCGTTCTCCTTTGTGTTTTGGATCTATACAGGGAACCGCTCTTATGTTTTTGGTGAGAAGCGGTGCCACTGCCTGAACCCTATTAGCACCGTGTGGTGCCATCGCCTGATTCTTGTTATCCAGAAGCGGTGCTAGTCCAGAACCGCTCTGTCAAGACCCCTGCATCACGGTGCCAGGTAGGCCTTGTTCCAAGACCACCATTTTCTCATTTTTGCAAAAAAAATTGAGTTGATTTGCTTTCAGCCCTGTACTGTCAGGCTTGTGTGTTGGAATTTGATGCTTATGACTTGAAATTTTATGGTGAAAGATTGGTTTGATTGAAGAATTAAAAATCTATAGTAGGCATATTGATTGTTCCTTTACTTATGTGCTTGTTAGTTGTGATTGTGAAAGGATTTCTTGTTTTTTGAAAAGCTTAGGGTGTTAATGAGATCTCTTTTCATTTCTATTATATAGGCTGAAAGAAAAACATTTGATTAGCATCTTGATTTCATTTTTTGTTTTCATAGAGGACTTCTTTTTGCTTCTTTAAAAAAGAAATTTTTTGACTAAGATTAGGTTATTGTCATCATGGAGCATTAGACATTGGATCTTTGATTGGCCTAACAAGCTTTCAGGCTCTTTATGTTCTTTTTCCTCTTTTGCATTTAGTACTATCTCATCAAATTAAAAAAATATGGTAGTTTTAAGTTAGATTTATCTATGTTTTAAGAAAAATTGAAAAATAGAGTGCATATGCATGTAGCGTGCTTCTTGTTTTTTTTTTAGGAAAAGAGACTCTTGCCCTTTTTATTGCTTTCAGAAAAGAGAAATGAGTTTGCAAAGTGTTGCTTGTATTTGATTTTGAATAGTTCAAGATTGTTGTTTGGAAATTTTTGGTTTTGAAACAAAAGAAAATGCTCTCTTTCATCCCGTAGGTAGGCATACCACGAACAGTAAAGTGAAATATTTGCATGTGCATACTGCATGGTTTTACTTAACATGTCAAAATTCCATGCATTCACCTAACCGTCCACTTTAAAATTAACGGTAGTTATAGGTTAAAATTTATGTAGCAATTTGAGTGATAGGTTAGAGACATGTTCGAGCGTCGTTAAGCACAGGAGCCGTCGTTACTCGTCTGCATTACATCCCGAGGCTCGCACGGTTCTTCCACGTATGGTCGGTATATCAAATGACCTTTCACATACCCTTGAGGTATATCAAAAGGTACTTCACATACTTGATTGTATATCGGAAGGCCCCTTGTGTACGGTTATGCATTAGACAACACTACTATCGATTTAAGCTCCCACGTACCTTGAGTATATCGGGAGACCCCACTAGGATACCTTATCCATCTGAGAAAAGCCCTTTGGCCATCTTGCTTGGAGCCATACACCAAAAACAACATTTGGGGAGATTACTATGCACATACCCTTGATTGTATATCATGAGTGGCACCTTCTTGACAATCCTAGTGAGAGACCTGACTATCTATACTCCTCCTATCATTTAAGTTTGCTTGTTTGACCTATAGCTTGAGTAGGGAAGTTTTTGGTGTATTTTCTAGTTTTTTTTGAGACCCTAGGTTAGATAGGAACTGTACAAACTAGCTAAGCTAAGATAGTCCAGAAGAGTATGGAGCTTGCCACCATATTTAATTCCTGTTTCAAGAGAAAATCCAATGGAAGCTATCGACCAAGGAGTTGCTACCACTTCCAAGTGGGAGATGATGTGGCTGCAGAAAGTGGAGGACCATATCCTTCACACTCGCCTCCCTTGGTCCAACAACCTTCTCAGGGAAATGCCTTGTTCCATTCTCCCATAGAAGGTCATGTCGATGATACTACCCGTTCGGATTATGGTCCCAATGCTCCATTTTTGGATACCTCTATAGGATAGGCCATTGCCTCATTTGGCACCCATTTAAACTTTTTTGAAGAAATCTCTCTAGATGAAGAAGAATGTAGACAATACCAGGTAGCCATTCTCCGTGCATAGGAGATTGAAAAGAAAATAGATGATATATTGGGCACACCACCACCACATTCTGCAGTTGTGCCTGTGGGATATCATTCATTTGCTGATTCTATGAGACCCATTGAACTGATTATAGATTGCACAGTGACTCCACACAACCCAGGCCAAACTTTCGACCCCACTACCTCCTATATTATGTTTGTTCGCTATCCTCCTAGGTCTTCTACACTTGGGGATCAACCTTCAATTCCTATTTCGTCATCACCTTCTAGTGTCGGCCGGGGCAACCCCCCACGACCTATGTTATTTGGCACCAGAATTGTACCTAGTCAAGTACATACCTCTAGTATAGAACAATCTATAGTTTATGTCCCTCCCACCCACACTAATGTGGTTCATCCCCCATCCAGTTCAGGTAAGCCCTTGGGGGCACAACCTGTAACCACTCAATCCTCTCAGGGTTATGGTTATACTGCACCTGTAGGAAATATTAATTATCCACCCAACCCTGCAGGAATGCTGTATGATGGAATTCCATACCCTAGTAATACTTTTATTCCATGGGGGAAACCTAAATGGTCTTACATGCCAGCTATGGGGGGGATACCTATACATACTGTGGGAGGTGCTGAAGGACCTCCTTATGGAGGTCCTCCCCCTGGGGGGCCTGGTGTCTTCCCTCTTTATGGTCCTAATGGTCCTAGTGGTTCTAGGGGGCTTGGTGGCTCTCCTTCTAATAGCCCTGGTGGTCCTGAGGGGCTTGGTGGCTCTCCTTCTAATGGCCCTGGAGGGTCTGGTGGCCCTCCTCCTAGTGTTTTCGGTGGATTTGGGGGTTTACCTCCTAGAGGTCCCGAAGGATCTGGTATTCCACCTCCTGGTGGTCCTAATGGTCTTGGTGGCCTCGGAAGCCCTGGTGGCCCTAATGGTCATGATCCCAGAAATCAACCCCCCATGGGTGGATTTTTTGGTAGTTATTCCTTGCAACAACCTATCTATTAGTCTACTTACGATCCTACTGGTACATATATGCCATATCAATATTACCAGTATGTGCAACCTAACTGGCAGTTACCTTTCCTAGCAAATTTGGACTTTCTTGACTTGTCCAAGTTGATTAATGACCCCATTCGACATAATCCTTCGTGGCCTCCCATTCTGGTAAAGTTATCATCGGACATTCCAAAGTTCGATGGGAAGTAGGGAGACGATCCAAAAAACCATGTCATGACATTCCGTCTATGGTGTTCTTCAAACTCCCTCGTGGATGATTCAATTCGTTTACGACTCTTTCAGCAAAATTTGACTGGTATAGCCGTAAAGTGGTACATCAAACTCCCACAACATTCATTTGTGGATTTTGGCTCCTTGGCAACTGTGTTTCTTACACACTTTCAGTTCCCCATCCGTTATGAAACGGGTACTGATCTCTTAAATTCTCTGTGACAAAACACCTCCACCCACATATCCGATCATATCCATGAGTTGAGAAGGTAGAGAAGGATTATTAAGGCTCCTATTTTAGATCATTTATTAGCTGATTGGTTTACCAAATCTTTGTTTCCTTCAATTGCCCGAGATGTAGCTATGGGCGGTGTCGTTACTGAAGAGCAAGCCATTAGTCGAGCCCAGTATCTAGACTTGGTCTATTCCCAGTTTGGAACTCTATATGACTTGATTCCTCAAGCTCCTCACCCAAGCATCGATCCCGCAAAGCCACCAGCTGAAGTACCTGTTGATGGGATTGTTGGTTCAATCCAATCCCCATCAGCAGTGAAACCTACCAAGCAACCCCAGATTGCCACCCCTACTCCTTCAACTCCTAAGGTTTCTGTCGAGGTCAATTCTATTCAAAGTACTCAAACCTCTAGAAATAATAAAAAGAAAAGGTAAAAATAAGAATAAAAAACAGGGAAACCAACAGGAGAATCCAAGACCAACCAACAATGATAACGATAAAGGGAAAAGAAAAGAAAAATATCCATGTATGCTATGCAGAGGTGACCATTTCACAAAAGAGTGTCCCCATCAGGATGAAATCTCCCAATTTTTGAAATCAAACCCTGCACCCACAGTTCTCATAGATCCTTTTCCCTCTCAACAACAACTGATAGACGACATGTCTAATCAGGGTAACTCTAGTTCGTCAGAGGAAATTTGTATGATGTCCTCGAATACCATTAGTCTACAAACTCGAAGTCAGAATTATGACAAACCTCCAGATAAGAAAGAAGACCATTCTTCTTCAGGCAAAGCTCCCTCTACTGGTTCTCCGGAATCCTCATCTACTATCCCCTTAACCATCGAGAAGCTTACTCTCGACATGATTTTGTGTCCACCCAAGAGTACTCTTAGGAAGGCTATTTTTAACCCTAATGCCCAAGCTGCTCAATTTTATAATGTAGTTGAAGATCTCGCTCAGGAACCATGTGCAATGTCTACCTCAGAAGTGCTCCAAAGTTGTCCTATACAACGCAAAAATTTGTTAACTGCGTTAGGAGATTTAGACCCGGATAATACTAGTTTGATTCATTTCAATATTGAGAACTATAAGTCCAGGCTACCACATAAACTCACTTTTCAAATCATTGCGAAAGTAGTTGGAAATAAGGTTTTTAGAACTGTTCTAGATGAAGGAGCTTCGACTTCGTTTTTGTCTTTGTCTTATTGGAAAGCTCTTGGCTCTCCCGAGCTTGTAACATCACCTACGACTATGAAAGCCTTTGATGAATGAGGTTTCCAGCCCCATGGTCTTATATCAGCCCTCGCAGTCGATCTTGGGGGAAAAAATGTTTCTATTGAAGTAGAAGCAGTAGATGCTCCGTTAGATTACAACCTCCTTCTAGGAAGAAATTGGTTTTATTCCATGACTGCTGTCACTTCGACAGTATTCCGAACAGTCCAATTTCCACATCTAGGGAGAATTGTTACCATAGACCAGCTTGATTTCTGTGCACCGGATGTTACTACCTCTATAGCTAATAACATCCCTATGTTAGGCCAATCCCCTCCTCCTTACTAGTCTATTGGGGTAGGCATGTTGAAGGATTTATCCCTTATGGTATTTTTCCATCCACTCCTCCTAACACGAACATCACAACAGTCAATATGATTGCATCATTTTACCATGATCCTAAGGGAAAAAAAGTTGTTGAGTCCACCTCGTTGATTCCACAGGAAGCAATGTATGACACCATTCAAACCCTTTTCGATTATCACACTGATGACCTTCATCTAGTGGCTTCAGATCCTTACCACCTACCTTATTGGTTAGAACCGTCTCTTCTTGTTCTAGATTATCTCTTTGAGACTTTTCCTTTCGAAGAGTCCATTATGGAGATCATGAATACGGATGAGTCCATTTGGGAGGATCACCGTCATAGATCCATGTTCCTCCCCAACACCAGTTTGGTTAACCATGATTATGCATCCCTGTTTTCTGCTGATATTGTCAATGCACCCCAAAGTCCCATATTGTTGTAAGAAATAGATTCTGAAGGAAACCTTTACAACATTACTCAGATGAATCCAATTGACATATCAACCAATCCTGGTACCATTGAGCATGTTCATGTTGGGCAGAACTGCTCGACAGATTAATTTGAAGCATATAAGGCACTTTTCAAAGAATTTCATGATATTTTTTCCTGGTCCTATGAAGAAATGTTGGGGATTGACCCATCCATTGTGGTCCATGCAATTAAAACCTGTCCCATGGCTAAACCTGTAAGGCAAAAACTAAGCCAAGTCCATAGACGGAAGGTCGTAGCTATTAAATCTAAAATAGAGAAACTTCTCAAAGCTGGGTTTATTTATCCCATACCCCTCACAGAATGGGTATCGAACGTTGTCCCTGTCAATAAAAAGCAGGGCACCATTAGAGTCTGTAACAACTTTAGAGATTTGAATAAAGCTTGTCCCAAGGACAACTTTCCTACTCCGCAAATCGATTTGATTATCTACAACTATGCCGGAAGTGTCATCTTTTCATTCATGGATGGATTTTCTGGCTATAATCAAATTGATATATTACCCACTGATCAGCACAATACGACATTCATTTGCCCATGGGGAACCTTTTCATATAGGAAGTTACCTTTTGGATTGAAAAATGATGGAGCCACATTCCAGCGTGCGATGTCCTATGAATTTAATGATATTAAACATATTGTTGAACTGTACCTTGACGAACTCCCTGCTCATTCACAGCGATGGGAGGGCCACCCTGGTCATCTTAGAGACACCTTCCTAAGATGTCGCCATTATAATATACGACTCAATCTACAGAAATTTGTTTTCTATGTTGAGACGGGACGTCTGTTAGGTTTTGTGGTCTCTAAGGATGGCATTCGGATAGACCCCTTGAAAATTGTCACCATGTTAGCTCTACAGCCCCAACCAATCTCCTCGAGCTCCAAAGTTTGCAAGGGAAGGAAAACTTTCTCCACCGTTTCGTGTGCAATTTTACAGAGAAAACACACGGCTATATGCGTCTCCTTAAAAATGACACCCTGTTCTTTTGGGATGACCAAGCCCAATGCATCTTTGATAATATCAAACATGCTCTGACTCATTCACCCATGATACACCCCCCAGATTATTCAAAGGACTTTCACTTGTATATTGCTACCTCCGCTACTACCATTGCTATGGTTTTGGTGTAGGAAAATCCCAACGGTCAAGAGCACGTGATTTACTATGCTAGTAAGAATCTTATGGATTCTGAAACCTGATATTCGTGCATGGAGAAGTTAGCAATGGCCATGGTCATTGCTTTACAAAAATTTTGTCACTACATTTTTCTTCGCACAACCACTGTATTAGTAGACCAGAACCCTATGTATTACATCTCGACTTGTCAAGTGCTCGGGGGCAAGTAATCCTGATGGATAGTCATACTATAGGAGTTTGATCTAGAATTTTCCAGACCCACATCAAAGAAATCCTTGGTCTTTGCCGAACTCATGTGTGATCCTCCTTGTGCTTCAACGGAATATGAGCCCAGTGATTCATTTTCGGATGAATTCCTGTTCCTGATAAGCACTACTGATCCATGGTATGGAGATTTGCTTATTTATCTCCAGACATAAAGATTTCAACCACATCTATCCCATGACAATCGTCTCCGTATTCGTCACCACGCAAAATACTACCTCATCCTGAATGATACCTTCTATATATGTGGGATTGATTCTATTCTTCGATGATGCCTCACTCATGAGGAGGCTAAACATGTGTTGAATGATTGCCACTCTAGAGCATGTAGTGGTCATTTTTCTAGGATGGATACAACCTAGAAAATCCTTTGCACTGGATATTTCTGGCCTTCAGTCTTCAAAGACTATCACAAGGCTATTAAGAAATGCCCACCTTGTCAACATTTTTATCCCAAAAAGTGCACTCATTCTACTCCGCTACACCCCGTCATTTCCGTTGGCCCATTTTCCAAATTGGGGATTGATTTTATGCATTATAAGACTACCTCAGCCGAGGGGCATGGTTACATCATCGTAGCCATTGACTATTTTACAAAGTGGGCTGAGGCCATGCCTACATATGCGGAAGATGGTAATACTGCCACTCTCTTCCTGTTCAATCATGTCATAGCTAGATTTGGAGTCTTGAAGTCCATTGTCACTGATCACGGATCACATTTCCATAATCAAATGATGGATGAACTAAGTTCCAAGCTAGGTTTTCGCCATGAAAACTCTACGCCATATTATTCGCAAGCTAATGGTCAGGTAGAGGCCATTAACAAAGTTTTGAAAACTATGCTTCGTCGGATGGTTGGAGACCATAAATCCAACTAGCACCATGTTCTTTTCTCCACTCTTTGGGCTTACAGGACTTTAGTGAAAACAACTACTGGTTTCACACCTTTCCAGCTTGTCTATGGACTCGAAGCTATCTTACCGGTTCAATGTTAGATTCCATCCTTGAAACTTGCCATCGAACTTCTCCTAGACACTTCTACAGAGGAAGAAAGATTTTTGTACTTGAATAACCTTGACGAGACTTGGAGAGATGCTGCCTTGGCTAATAAGGCACTTAAGAAATGTGTCAAGGCGTAGTATGATAAATCCATCCAACCTCGTGCCTTTAACGAGGGTGACCTAGTTTTGACGTATGTTCAGAGATATGACAAACTAGGGAAAGGAAAGTTCAAGTCCATGTGGTACGATCCTTTTGTTATTTCTAAAGTTTTAGAGAAAGGGGCCTACGAGCTTGTAGACTACGATGGAATCCCTTTAGGGAAACCTCACAATGGGTTGTACCCTAAAAGGTACTATGCCTAGGTCTTTCCTGGATAATATCTTATATATATGTATATTACTTGACTTTTAGTGTGCTTTGAGTATTTTCAATATGTTTTTGAGTATAGTGTCTGTATCTGTTTATACCATGTTTTGGTCATGCATAGCAGATGTCTTTCTATGGCTTCATTGATGGTGCTTTCCGCCACACCTTGGATCTCGCCTCAACTTCTTGGGTCCTCTATTCCCTAGCTGAAGATTTGGTCAGTTTAGGAGCAGTTTGTATTGGTCCTGCTACCAACAATATCGCCGAGTATCAAGCAGTCAGAGGTCTTCTGACTGAAGCTGCCACCTAGGATGTTCACAATTTGGTAGTATTGATGGACTCACAACTCGTGGTTTGTTATCTAAACCATGTTTATACCATTAAGAACCCCATACTTCTTTGCCTCTTTCGGAGGGTACGCTTGTTAGAAAGGTCATTCAAAACCATCACCTATAGGCATATCCCTAGGGAACATAATGTAGTTGCTGACTCATTAGCTAATTACATCATATATTGGAATATTTCCCACTCATGACATTAAAATCAAACATGGTTCATTGTAAATAAAAAATTAAAGACAAATAAAACTCATGTAAAATACATTCACCATTTGAGATATATAAACACCAGGTAAAATCATGTATATATATATATATATATATATGAACATGTTTACAAAAAATAGGTCACGATACCTCATCTGAAGCATGTAGGCTTTTAGGTAAAAATCAACATACAAAATCGTGAAGCTATTAGCTTTCAGTAGATACATCATGCATACATCGTCTAGTGATGCTCGTGGTAGCACATCACTACCCGGGCTACTCTACATAGCAATCTATTAAACCGACCCGGTACTCCCACTATAGGTCTTTAATACCTTAGAGGGAGGTCATCAATGGAAGCATTAGGGATGTCTAGGGTCAAACTATCCAGGTTTTCCTCTAACTCCTCGGTCACATAGTCACCCTGCGGTATGAAGCAGGACCCGGCTTCTCTATCCAATGGGGAAGCTCCCCCAGGTCATGTTGCTCCAACCTATGCATGAATGCATTCAGGTCTCATTACTTAACATAAAAATATAAAACATCAAAAAACGTAAAAAAAATATATCCATTTTATGTTTTTTCTTCTTCTTACCAATGTCACCCCACTATCCACCGGGTGGGAGTGGTAGGTCAAGGTCTCTGCTGAAGTCTGTGCCTGCATATGCATAATAGTCCTCCACCATGAGTATCTGATCTCTCAACCATCGAAAGAATGGGTCACCGAAGTTTACCTTCCTCCTACCCGCTCCAGTACAAGCCATAATTTGGACCCACCTCAGCATGCAAGGGTCCCATGCTCTCAACTCTATAAAGACCACCTGGGGTCTCATCTGTGGAACCCACTCGAAGAAGAAGTAGGCTATAATGGAACCAAAACCGAATCGCTTCAGTTCCCCTTGCCGAAACTTAGTCAGCTGATCCTTGAATATCGAAAGCATGGATTCCACCTAGTTGAATACTATAGGCTCTATGGCCTCTATGGCGTAGGGAATATGTGCTCTAGAAGCCTGGTGCACTCCTTGGCTTCCCGCCACTCTCTGCATAGTAAATATTACATTACATAAAGATCCATCCGTCACTGCTTTTATAGGGATTTTCTTCCTCGATGTCCTTATCCCTGGAATACAGTGATGTTCTATCAACTCTTGTGTGGTAATATCATGTCCTCAGGAACCTGCCAGCTATATGGGGGCACCCCATCTTGAAAGTTCAGTCAAGAAGTAGATGTCCTCTACCTCCACTGTCAAAATGTAAGCACCAACCTCAAAGTGTTGCTGCTTTGGATTCCACATCCGAAGTATGTGCTCTAGAAATCGTTCGTGTGATACCATACTGGGAGTCCGAAAGAATTTTAGGAGTCCACAGTCTCGTAATGCAGGTATGCAACCCGCATTCCTTTCAGCGAAAGCGTCATCGTTATCATGCTACCTTTCCTTCCATATCACCATTTTTTATCAGCTAAAACCTGCCAAAAACAATCACAAGACCCATTAGAATCATTCTTAATCATTGAAATCAAAAGAAATGATCTAGTTTTTCTTGTGTCAATAGTTTTACATCTTCATGGCTGACACCGCCTATGTGCTTTGTTTTTGGTGCAGTTCTAGCAAGGTACCGCGTGTCCCACAAGGGGTAAGCACGGTGCCTACTCCCATGATTTTAGGGCTTGCCATACAAGCCCAAAACACTATTCAAAATAAAAATTGAAACTATGAAAGGGAAGAGTAGGGTTTGAACTATTACCTGGAGCTGACAATGCTCGAATTTGACAGTGGAAACTCTCGATATCAGCAGTTGAAGATCTGGCTAAGAAAGTGCCCCAAATGCTCTCGACTATGGGTAAATAGTAAAATGTTTTGATTTTTCACTATTTACATGACTTTTATACACATTTTTGGGTTTGACATGTTATAGTTTTGGTTGAAAATCACTTATTACTCAAAATCTATCAATCGCAATCTGTTAATGTTAGTTATGAGCACATTTAACACTTGTTTTCGAGTCGTTGCAGGATAGAAGAACCATAGCAGCTAAGTTTTGGGAGTTTGTTTCTAACTTTTTTGTACTGCCATAAAATGGAAAAATTCGATGAGATTTTGTTACGACACTTTGGTCACGCTCTTGAAACCTAGTATCAAAGGTCTGAGTCTGTTTCTAATTCTTTCCAGGCTCGTAAAAACTAACATTGTGTAAAGAAACCTCATGGAGTCCTCTTTAAACTCTTTTTAGGCTCCTTAAATACGAAAATATCGTTGAGTAATCTTGTCTTCTTCATGCTCGTTAAAATATTTGAAGAGTCGTCTCTCTGACGGTAGGTTATCTCTTTTTTGGTTCGGATAGACTATTTATGAAAAAGGAACACTCCAGCCAATCATGCTTGGAAGATTTCTCTAAGGTATTATTTTATACTTTTTCGGGCCTTAGGGACTAAATCATACGAAAAAAGACCCCTTGGAGTCTTCTTCCGTGGTCGTTCAGACTCTCTAAACATGAACGATACCGAGTTTTCTTTCATTGGACTCGTTAAATTAAACATTGAGAGACCCTCTTTTGGGAACGAACCCCTCCTCTCTCAGGTTTGTAAAATGTATGAGTTTGGACTTGTCTTCGGATGAGCTATACCAAGTGTTTGTAACCCTCTTTGAACTCACAAAACTGAAAAGAGGCACTCATCAATCATGATGGAGGAAATGGGAAGGGAATCATTTTGCAAATAAATAGTAGTATTTTGTCATTACCTTTGAACATGGCACTTGTTTGCATATCATTTCAGTCAATTAGGTATTTAGCTGATCTATGTGATGACCCACTTTCATGAGTCATGCCACTCCTTTGAGTCTTTCAAAAGAATGCATTGTCCACTATCGCACTGTGTGTTTGTCTAGTTTAGTCATGATGCCAAGTCTTTTTGTTGTGCCACCCAATGTTCAAAGGGAAGTTGAAGAAGTTTACCTGCAATCAAAATAGTCTCTGTGTTAGTACTTTTGAGTCAGTCTTATAGTTACTACATCATTCCAGAACTATGTTCTGAGTTTCGTGTCGTTGATGTGGGACCCATCATGGCCCTCCTTCGACGAGACTATTCCCGTCAACATCAGCTCATCATTCGGGAAATAGTCTTAGAAACAAGACTTAGTACCTTGAGATTTGTATGCCTTAATGACAGATTCTCTCACTCTCGACATAGGTTCACATCATTGACCTCTGATCGATAGAATCAAATAGGTGTTCGACATCAAGACATTTATTCACACTCAGTATATTGTACTAGGATACCTTGGGAATCATTGACATCAATGGTGATCTCCCTCGCACTTGTTAACTGTTCACATCATTGACCGGTAATCAACTGGTTTCTACCATGTTCGACTTCAGATCATTGTAATCACATGGATAGAATCGTACTTTGTGGAAGACAAGACGAAGACCCTAGGTATTTGTTTAGCGCTCATTGCTTTCCCCAGGTTTCGATGGAGTTTCGTATATCTAGCATGGATCCACATTTGTATGGTCATGGCTATGCTCAAATTTGCATTTGTATGACATAGATATATGTTGCATGTCTGGTAGCTATGTCCAAGTTTGATTCCTCTATCACATGGATCTACATTGTATTCTAGTAGCCATTCTTGTTTATTCCTCTCATGGATCTGCCTTGTATTGGTCTGCAGCCATGAGTTGGTTACTTGTGTCTATGAGTCAAAACATTCTCCGATCGAGCTGACGTTTTCATCTCTAAAGTGACAACTTGTTCTCTCAAAGATTTTGCTTATCGTATCCCTCTAAGTCTCATTATTTGGAGGGCATTCTATTATACCCAAATCCTATCACCATGATGTGATAAGACCTTTAACTTCCATGTTTTCCCTTAATCCCAGCACTTGGAGTGGAAACCTATCCTATTTGTCAATATTACATGAAAAAACTCAGCACCACGCCTGCCTTGTGTCCCATGAGCAGTACCTTGCTCGCACTGCTTGTATCCTGTTTTCCATAAGCAGTGCCACTGCCTATGGCCTTTGTTCCATAAGATTTTCTTTTCTAAACAACTCTATCATAAGAGAAGAAAAGTGGTACCCTGGGTAAAATGGAAAAAAGAGAAGTTACTCGAGGCTTCTAGATCATGAGCCTCATGTCCTCCCTTATCCCTATCACAGGATTTTAGAGGCCACCTCACCCACAAATCTCTCAACTATCCCTATCCATTGAGCCTTATAAATACAAGCTCATGTCCATAGTTGAGGGGGGAGCTATAGAGGTATTGTTATGTTGTTGGATTGACTACCTTGTCCAAACCATTGGAGAGCATAGAGAGAAAAGTTGGAGCTTATGGGGATGAGATGTTGGTTTCATGGAGATGTCTGTCAACACTAAGGAAATGGTTGTAAGCTTCTCTATACATCTTTAATGCAAAGCTGATTTCCGTCCCACATTACTGTTGTTTTGATTTCACATGTACTTGTTATTAGATTCCTTAGTCACTAACATGGATAAGTAGATGATGTTCTGGTAGCTTTGATGTGTTTTCATGTTTGATCTATTTGCAGGTACACTATCGAAGCAGCATTCTAGGTGTCTACGACATCTAGGGAGGGTCTTCATCCTTTGTCATTCACTCATTTGTTCTGGACCTGAACCATTCAGACCAGAGGAATAACTTCTGTCCATAGAAGGTGAAATATTCCTGGTTACAGACTACCAACAAGTTGATGATACAAGGTGGCATCTACTTCAGGGGAAGTACAAGTGGTAGAAAGTTTGACTCTAGACTAGAAGGGAGAAGGGGTTGGTTTACAATCTTCCATGTGAAAGTGACGAAGAAGGTCACAAGCATACTTAGACTGGGAAATAAATATTCCTTCTTTGGTTTGCAAGACTTAGAGACCAAGAAAATAATGCAAATGTCCTAAGTCTGACATTTCAAAATTTTGCTTAAGATTGGATTTCACATGGGTTAAAAGTTTAGGGTCACTTCCAGTAAGGATAAGATCATCAGCATAAAGAACAAGTATGATGAGATGGTTTCCTACTTTCTTGGTATAGACATTGGGGTCAGAATGGCATCTAGAAAAAACAGTGTCAAGGAGAAAGGTATACATTTTGGCATACCAAGCTCTAGGAGCTTGCTTAAGGCCATATAAGGATTTATTAAGGAGATAGACAAGGCTAGAGTTATCCTGAACATATCCAAAAGGTTTTTCCATGTAAATTTACTCCTGTAAATCACCATGTAAAAAGGAAGACTTTGTTGATGTAATTGTAACTTCAGAATGTATTCACTTGTATTTCTTATGTATTGTAACCCGATGTTTATTTTGGGATGTGTCTGTAATGTAATTGAGTCATGTCATGCCCCGATGTTTCGATCGGGAGTTTCTATAATGTAAACAAGTCATATCAAGTCATTGTGGGTAACCCTCCTATTGGTCAAGGGTTAAAGTCCTCGCAGTTCCAAGGCACTAGGGTTATTAGAATCTCCTAGAGAAGTTGGCCCTAGTAGGTTATTATCAAGTCAGGAATTAGTATAAATAGAGAGTGAGCCTCTCTATTTATCACACACTTATTCACACTCAGTTGTAGCACATAATGGAGGAAGAAGAAGACACTAGGGCTAGGAAGAAAGAGGCTACTGCTGTCAGGAGATCATTGTTAGGGTTAACCTTGACTTGAGATCGAGTCAAAGGTGGTTAGGTCTAGCACATGGTTTGCGCACATGGTTTGTTGTAGCCCATGGTATTGTCCCATGGTATTTTATGTGTTAACCTTGACTTGAGATCGAGTCAAAGGTGGTTAGGTCTAGCACATGGTTTGGGCACATGGTTTGTTGTAGCCCATGATATTGTCCCATGGTATTGCATGTGTTAACCTTGAATTGAGATCAAGTCAAAGGTGGTTAGGTCTAGCACATGGTTTGGGCACATGGTTTGTTGTAGCACATGGTATTGTCCCATGGTATTGCATGTGATTAAGCATTTATAAGGCTTGAGGAGGCTCCATTGTAAATTGTACTGGATATGTGTACTATATTGTACTGGATGTGGGCATTGTATTGTACTGGAAGAGAGACTATGAGAGCGTGAAGAGGAAGTGCAGCGGTTTTGCTGCAGGGTGTATCCCTTCATCTTTCTGGACTGCAATAAAAGGACTAGCAAATTTATTTGTGGACGTAGCCCATCGTATGGGTGGACCACGTTATATCTGTGTCTCTCTGTACTATTTTAATTTGTTTTGCATCTTGTTTATTGATTTAACTGTATATCTGTTATTGCTTTGCGGTCCTGTTTTTCTAACAATTGGTATCAAAGCCAAAAGGTCTATTTGGTTTGTAAACTCGCAGGAAAGAAGGGTTCCTGGTTCGAGTGGGAGAAATGGTAGAAGAAGGAAATTTTAGGGTCGATAAATTTAACGGCCAAAACTATCAGTTATGGAAGATGCAAATGGAGGACTATCTGTACCAGAAAGATCTGTACCTGCCGTTGGGCGAAAAAGCAAAACAGTCAACGGCTATGAAGGATGAAGAATGGGAGGTTCTTGACAGAAAGGCACTAGGACCAATATGGCTGTGCCTGGCTTCATCGGTGGCCTTCAATATTTCAAAAGAAATAACAACATAGGGTGTGATGAGCGCATTGAGTAAGCTCTACAAAAAACCCTCGGCTTCTAACAAGGTATTTTTAATGAAGCGTTTATTTAATATGAAGATGTCGGAAAGTGGATCTGTTGCTGACCATTTAAATGAGTTTAATTGTCACACCCCCGGTTTTGACCCCGTTTGCATGATGTATATAATGTAATTAATCGTGGTGAGGAGCTAAAGGCAAAATCCCCACCATCGATTCGGTCGTGTATGTTTCAACAATGGGGATAGTTGCCGATGGTATGTCATGCTGTTTGGAACATTATAATTCGGCATCATGTAAACATGCACATCAAATAAAATGAACCACAACCAGCTACGGCAGGGCAACGTTGAATGAAAATGGCATGGTTCCGAAGGATAAGGGGTAGGGGATGTCAAACCTTGATCTATGGGGGAAAAACCCATGTGTTACCACCTTGTGTGTCTGCCACCTTTCCTTGTCTTATCCAACCTCTTCAATCTCTTTATTTTTTTATCCAACCACCTTCATGGAGAATGGCTGGTGGTGGTTGGGGCAATTATTGTCTTTGGGAGTGGGGTGGCAGGGCTGTCAGTCCCTTGCCCACACGCCCACTCCACCCATGACCTTCCATTCACTCCACTCCATCCCAGTCAGTTCACCTTCATGGCCGCATCTGATGATGCTCACGCAGAGTAGTGGTTGGTTCATGCTCACGCGCAGGAACGTGGTCTGTTCGTTCCTTCTTTCGGCCTGTTCACCCTCACGCGGAGGTCGGTTCACTCTTCCACGGACATTCCATTCTCACCATCCTCTCCACCGCGCATTCAGGGGACTGTTTGTTCGTTCCTCACGACTGTGTGTTCATCCGCATGCATAGGAGGAGCTATTCACTCCCAACGCAAAGGTCGGGTCTGTTTTCCTCATGCACAGGCAGTTGTGCTGCGGGACCTCACGCAGCCAGGAGGGGAGCTGCTTATCGGTGGTCATTCACATTTTCCACAGAGTGGAATCAGGTATGTTTTCCTCTGCGTTTTGTGGTTTGGTGCAAGTTCCCTCACGCACAGACCGTTGGAGTCGTTTTCCATGTTATGAGCCGCGCTCACTAATTTTGTTCTGGGACTGTTGTCTCCCCCGCGTGTTTTGTTGGCTATGGTGTCCAATTTCGTTTGGACCGCTGTGGATTTCCAATCCGTGGGTTGAGTTTTCCTCTGTCCACGCTGGGAGTTGGCCTCTCCTCTATTTTGTGGACTGTGTGATGTTGCCCAGCCGTTACATTAGTGAATTGTGTGTGTCGCTGGCTGAGTTTTCCTTGTTTTGGAATTGTGGATGGTTTCCATCATCCGTTGTGAGTTTGGGTTGCTGATATACCTTGTTTTGGGTGTTGTTACTGAGTTGTTTTGGTCACGTTAGGGCCAAGAACAACTCAGAGCTGCCTTGTGGGCTTGAGTTGTGCCTCATCTGTTGTTTGGGACTGTCACCCGGTTGCCTTTGCTTCTTCACGGAGCTGTGAAGGGATTGTTTTGCTGCAGTACGCAGTGGTTGGTCTTCAGACTGTGCTGGCTTGGCAGATTGTTGAAGGCCTGGTAAACCCAGTGGTGTTGGTTTGACTAATTGTGTCCCTTGGCTATGTGTAAGCCTGCAATGACCCTTATCCTGGAGGAATCATGCCCAGCTCGAGGGTGGCAGTGTTGCTGAGAGATTGATGAGCACGCTGGCCTAAGGTTGGGTGGAACGTTGTAGTGACATAGCTGGTTGCGGCTGAATTTCTCCATCCAAAAGATAAGTAATCTTAGTTGTTTGGTCTCTACAATTTACAGCTATTGTATGATGAATTATGATGAACATGTTTTATGTTGGAAAGGAACGTGTGTTCCTTCCGCTGAATGTTGATTCATTCTGCATTTGTGTATGCTTGTAAGTTTTAATTCCAGCATTGATGTTTGTTTATGTTCATGGGGTTGTTTTCCCGTGTTCTGCTGTGTTGGTCGCGTCCTCTTCGGTGGTTTAAGTGATGGGGATGTGACAGAATGGTATCAGAGCAAAGGTTACAACAGTGGGCCTCTATGGGCCAAGAAGATGCAGTGACAGAAGTAGAATTTCCTTCTGTCCAGCGGAGATAAGAATTTGAGATGGCAGCAGGAAACTTAAAAAATGGTCTAAGTGTTGAGAGGTTGGGCCACCAGCGGGAAAGGCTTCCGCCGTTGCGGGAGAGTTAGGCGGAAGGACTTCCGATGTGGCAGAAGCATGCCGATGGAGCAGATTGGAGAAAGCCGTGAAAATTTGACTAAGTGTGTTCCCCCTTGGAACAATTAACGGAATTAATTTTCGACATTGCGGAAGAGTTAGTGAAGTGGACTTTCCCCGTTACGGAAGAGTTAGTGAAGTTGACTTCCGACGTAGCGAAAGAGCTAGGGGAATGGACTTCCGCCATTGTGGATGGCAAAGTAACTACGCACCCGACAGAAAAGTCCTCCGATCACCGACGCCGAATGTTAAAATTTCCCTAAGTAAAGCACGGATCGGAAGAAATAGTTGTTTGGCATGCCGCCATTTTGGAAGCCAAAAGCACTAATCTTCCGAAGAGCGAAGACTGCCGACGCCTCAAGAAAGTTAGAAAAATCTTCTAAAGTATAGAAAGTCGTCAGCCATCAGAAGAAGAAAGTCTTGGTGCATCCGCCATTGCGGAAGACAAAAAAATGAAGGCTTCCGACCAGAAAGGCCATCGATGCCGAAAAATTTAAAATTGTTCTAAGTGCCGATCGAAAGAAGTTAGTATTTGGTGTGCCGTCGTTGCAGAAGCCAAAGTCACTAGGCTTTCGATGTGAGAAGGCAGCCGACGCCATGAGGAAGTTAAATTTTTCTAAGCGATTTGGCACCGATCGGAAGAAGAAAGTGTTTTGTGAGCCGCCGTTGTGGAAGCGAAAGCACTAAGTCTTCCAACGAGAAAGATTGTCGACGCCGATCAGAAGAAGAAAGTGTTCTGTGAGCCGCCGTTGCAGAAGCGAAAGCACTAAGTCTTTCGACGAGAAAGACTGCCGATGCCGATCGGAAGAAGAAAGTGTTCCGTGAGCTACTGTTGTGGAACGATTAATGGTTCCGAGAGCCAATTCTGTGGGAGATTTAGATGAAATGAGACCCGATTCTACACGGGGAAAATTTGGGTTTTCCGTGGAATTTCTTTCCAGCAGATTTTGAGCTGTTTTTCAGTGTATTTTCAGGGTTGAGAAGAAGAGAAAGTGGCAGTGATCTTATGCGCCAGATTGCATGAAAATCAAGGGGGCAAGCCCTGCAGTGGCACAGGGAAGCCACAAGGGGTAAAGCCCCCCTTGACCCCCTTCGTCCCCGGAGACAGTCGTTCTGGAGAAAAGAAGATTCTATGTTTTGGGCAATTTGGTAGAACCCAGAATTCATAAAAGATGAATGGTGCATCGAAAATGAGATCGGTGGCTGAAGTTAGCATTCCCAACCTGAATATAGTTGTGTGTAAAAATGCAAAGATTTGGTAAAAATCGTCATTTTAGAAGTGGTGTGGTTTTCACACCCGAGGTCGAAATGAAGCATGTGGATAGACGTTGGAAAGCTTATCCGGTAGGGAACAAGGATAAGTGACCAGAATCTGAGCATGAAGCAACAAAGTTCTAATGATGGCCATTGCTATCAAAGGGACAAATCTGGACAGTTGCATGCCCAGGGGTAGCAAGGACTATGAAGTCAACCAGCTACTGTGTGGAAAAGGAGTTCCATGCCAGGATGAAAGACTTGAAAAGGGAATTTTTCCTTAAAACCCTGTCTTGCTAACTATGTTACATTTCCTAAGTTTTATGCATAAAATGCATGAGTATAGGTATCGTATACATAGGGTATTCAAAGTTATACATTTATAATGAACCACTAATGATAATCATTGCTTTGATGTTGGCATTAGTGGAAAAACCAACAACGACATGGACCTAGCTGAATATGTTGCTGATGCTGATGGAGTGTGACCAGCAACCCTCTGGAGAAAGGGGTAAGGCAACAAGTCCATAACAAAAGTTGGTGAGCAAATTCTGCAATCTCCTGCAAAGGACCAACCAAATTGGTCATGGCAAGGGTGTAAGTATGACCCCTGCAGGTAAGGGTTTTCTTATGACAAATTCCATGGAGTGGTAAAGGTAAGAGACCTCATACCATGTGGATGTTGGAATATAGAAAGGTGTCATGCCTATATATGTTGATGATATTGATTATAGTGATGCATCCTATATGAAGTGGGCATGGTTAGGCCATGCATGGTATGTTGAATGCATGGAGATGAATGCATGAGATATTATGAATGACTAATGACTGAAATGATGAAGTGATGACAATTCAGGAACCAGTTCAAAGGTTGTTATGAATGCAGGATAGTCATGATCAATTGGCCGCCAGAAATGCTCTCTGGAAGAGCAAGGTGGTATGAATGATACACTTGTGCAGTAAGGAGTATCTAAACATTTCATTTAATTGCATGGATGATATGACTATACCTTGCAATATTAGTACGATAATGATTGCATGAAGTAAATGAGTTTTGATCATATTAATGTGACTAACAACTGGAAGTATTTGAATTTCATGAATTTCGAAAATGCTTCAGTGATGGTTGTAGCAATGAAAAGGTTATATGCATCCAGACTTACGAAGTGCTTGGTTGATTGAAGTTCACGTTTCAGGTAGATTATTTCGAGCATGGTAGTGAGAGGTAGGATCCTGACCAATGCCAGAATCTACCATATGGTATGCATAGTAGGTTGTTAAAATTCAAGTTGTGAATTTCAAATTTAAGAAATTGCTGACAACTACTAGTCACTATTGGCTTGCATAAGCCTGTGTTTGGATGTTGAAGCTTATGTTTCAAGTATATTATTTCAAGCATGGCAGTGAGAGGTAAGATCATGACCAATGCCAGAATCTACCATATGATATGCATAATAGGTTGTTAAAATTCAAATTGTGAATTTCGGATTTGAGAAATTGCTGACAACTACTAGCCACTATTGGCTTGCATAAGATTGGGTTTGGTTGATTGAAGCTCAGGTTTCAGGTAGATTATTTTGAGCATGGCAGTGAGAGGTAAGACCCTGACCAATTCTAGAATCTACCATGTGAAAGAGGCAAACCTTATGAAAAGGGTCTCATAGTTGTAAAGGTAGTTGATATGCATAATGAAGGGTTAAATTTGAATTGTGAATTTCGGATTTAAGAAGTGCTAACGACTACTAATTATTGTTGGCTTGTATAAGATTGTGTCAGGAGGGATGAATGGTAAGTGGGTAATCATGTTATGTTAGTAAGCATAAATTATAATGGGCATAGTAGTGCTGCTTACAAGAGACCCACAATTGAGCAAGTCAATTTCTGTAGTAGATAGAATTGCAAATTCTTATTGAATTTGATTACTAATGTCATTGCTTGGTTATGGAACGATCAATTTGGATTGTAGTATCAGGTAATGATTGACTGTTTGGCTATTTGATGAATGTGTCAGGGGTACACACTCCAGGAAGACCATGTGTGATGGCCTACAGAAGCCAAACTTCATGGGAAGGTTTTCCCTGGGTTTCGGGTGAAACGCCATTGGACATTTTGGAAATGTCTCATCTGCACTGCATGCTTGGTAATAACATGATTGAGATGGTATGGGTTATGTCGGTAAGACATGTGTGAATGTGAAATGTAAAAAGGATTTGGGATGGAAAACTGAGGGACTGTTAACTCAGGGAAGGAGCCTCCATTCCTCCTTAACAAAGGCATACTGCGACGGCAAATGGATAAGTGTTATGTAACCCTTGCTAAGAATATGCATGTTCAATTATTAAATTCCATATGCAGAACATGTTTTGATTTAATATCCATTATGACCGATTGCTTGAGTGTGAATAGGGCCTACATGGCACACACCGGAGAAGGGTGCACACTTTTCCGATGTTGAGTCATGAAAGGGTTTTCAATATTGATTACACTATAGGGAGTGGATGCACTCCTAGTGTCTCAATACTTGATAGTGAATGATATGAAATGTGACTACAATTTTCAGAGCAATAATGCTGATGAGTTTGCTTGTATTGCTTGTATTGCTTGTGTTGACAGGCTAGATAGATGCAGTTGGGTGTTGCACCCTAAAGGTAAAGGTAAAAGGTAAATGGTTGTTGTGAGGGGTTGCGGAGTAAGGGTTATTGTTGATATAAGTGTGTTCTGGTATAAGTGTATGTTGGGCTGTGATATTCCTGGGGATCCATAGTAGATCCTAGACCTGGAAAGGGTCACGGAAAAGTTCCAAGCCCAGTTGACATGAGAATGTACTGGCTGTACATTAATTATTTGATGTTGTGGAGCAGCTGGCATGCTGACCTAACATCCAAGTCCATAGGTGATCCCAAGGCTTGCAAAGCGAAGCAGGATCCTGTGGACCAAAGGGGAAACCCGCAATACAGATAAGTGTTGGATTATTTTGCTTATGAAAATACATGTGTATATGATTTGGTTATGATGATTAAAGCTCTTGTTCAAAGAGGTAAAATCGATGAGAATAAACTAAGCATGTGAATTTATTCAATGTTTGGATACATGTATTGCTGGAAGCAAGGACTATGAGAGCATCCTAGAGGTGCATGTGGACATGTGACTGTCCTGGAAAGCTCGGAATGAGCGGCAATGGAAAAGGTGCTAGTGAGACTGTGAGTTTCCTAGCAGTTGAGACAAACCATGTGGAGAGACTCCATGGTTTAGAGGTCTGGAATAGACCAAAGACACTAAGTGTCATGACCAAGAAGGATTGGTCCAGCATTCACGGTGAAGTGAAAGAGGCTGAGAGCATGAAAAGCCACAGTGATGGTGTGGGTTCTAGGATGGAACAAAACAAAGAGGGGAAAAACTCTTACTGCTCTCTCTCTCTTGCCTTTTGATTATATATATATATATATATATATATATGTCTATGCATTGTGAAAACAAAATATTGTTGAATGCATGTATGACTCAGAATGAAATGTGTGTATTTGCTTAAGTAAAATTGTGAATGCTGGAATGGTTAATTCCTAGCCCAAGACTGGACATGAATGAGCTCATGTGCCTGTTGGGGAAGGCATGAAAAATATGGAAGTTTCCTTGATGAAACTTGGACTGTCATGCCAATTGGGTAATTAACTGACTAATTTTAATGTCTATATTATGCTTGGTCTGATAGAATTTCAATGGTGCATTTCACAGGTGAGAAAAGTGAAACCAAGTGGTGCACATTGATCATGGCAGCAGATCAAAAGTTGTTGGACTTAGCTGGAAGTCTCCTTCAAGTGATTGCCAAGACCCAAGAGAATCTTGGGGAGATGCTCAAGTTACAGAAAAGGCAGAGTGAAATAAACCACCAGATTTTGCAAGACTCTATTGGTTTGCAAAGGGAGGTGAAAAGCCTTCTGGGAGCAATCGGTAAGGGAAAGGAAGGTGGATCAGCGATGGGACATTTGTCCAAGCGACCTGATGGGAAATGATCTAGGCATGAAGACTCAAGGGAAATTGAGCAGGTAAAGATGAAGCAGCCAGTGAGATGCTGGAGATGCAGAGGACATCATTTACGCCGGGACTGCTCAATGAGGGAACACGATGAGGGCAATAGCCACAAAGTTCCTAGACTTCGGGATCATCTAGAAGCTGAGAACCAGCAGGAGAAGTCCATGGAAGCCGAGGGGCTTGGTCTTGAACGTTCAAAGTAAATGATTGGACGTGGGACAGATCTGCAATTTTGAAATTTTGATGTGCAATGGTATATGTATTGTATATATGTAATGGAACACCGAGGACGGTGTTATTCCAAGGGGGAGGGGAATGTCACACCCCCGGTTTTGACCCCGTTTGCATGATGTATATAATGTAATTAATCGTGGTGAGGAGCTAAAGGAAAAATCCCCACCATCGATTCGGTCGTGTATGTTTTGGCAATGGGGATAGTTGCCGATGGTATGTCGTGCTGTTTGGCACATTATAATTCGGCATCATGTAAACACGCACATCAAATAAAATGAACCACAACCAGCTACGGCAGGGAAACGTTGAATGAAAAGGGCATGGTTCCAAAGGATAAGGGGTGGCGGATGTCAAACCTTGATCTATGGGGGAAAAACCCATGTGTTACCACCTTGTGTGTCTGCCACCTTTCCTTGTCTTATCCAACCTCTTCAATCTCTTTATTGTTTTATCCAACCACCTTCATGGAGAATGGTTGCTGGTGGTTGGTGCAGTTATTGTCTTTGGGAGTGGGGTGGCAGGGCTGTTAGTCCCTTTCCCACATGCCCACTCCACCCATGACCTTCCATTCACTCCACTCCATCCTAGTCAGTTCACCTTCACGGCCGCGTCTGATGATGCTCACGTAGAGCAGTGGTCGGTTCATGCTCACGTGTAGGAACGTGGTCTGTTCGTTCCTTCTTTTGGCCTGTTCACCCTCGCGCAGAGGTCAGTTCACTCTTCCACGGACATTCCATTCTCACCATCCTCTCCCCCGCGCATTCGAGGGACTATCTGTTCATTCCTCACGACTGTGTGTTCATCCGCGTGCATAGGCGGAGCTGTTCACTCCCAACGCAAAGGTCAGGTCTATTTTTCTCACACACAGGCAGTTGTGCTACGGTACCTCACGCAGACAGGAGAGGAGCTGCTTATCGATGGTCATTCACGTTTTCCATAGAGTGGAATCGGGTATGTTTCCTCTATGTTTTGTGGTCTGGTGCAAGTTCCCTCACGCACAGACCGTTGGAGTCGTTTTCCATGTTATGAGCCGCGCTCATTGATTTTGTTCTGGGACTGTTGTCTCCCCCGCGTGTTTTGTTGGCTATGGTGTCCAATTTCGTTTGGAACGCTATGGATTTCCAATCCGTGGGTTGAGTTTTCCTCTGTCCACGCTAGGAGTTGGCCTCTCCTCTGTTTTGTGGACCGTGCGATGTTTCCCAGCCATTACATTAGTGAATTGTGTGTGTCACTGGCTGAGTTTTCCTTGTATTGGAATTGTGGATGGTTTCCATCATCCGTTGTGAGTTTGGGTTGCTGATATACCCTGTTTTGGGTGTTGTTGCTGAGTTTTTTTGGTCACGTTACGGCCAAGAACAACTCAGAGCTGCCTTGTGGGCTTGAGTTGTGCCTCATCTATTGTTTGGGACTGTCACCCGGTTGCCTTTACTTCTTCACGGAGCTGTGAAGGGATTGTTTTGCTGCAGTACGCAGTGGTTGGTCTTCGGACTGTGCTGGCTTGGAATATTGTTGAAGGCCTGGTAAACCCAGTGGTGTTGGTTTGACTGATTATGTCCCTTGGCTATGTGTAAGCCTGTAATGACCCTTATCCTGGAGGAATCATGCCCAGCTCGGAGGTGACATTGTTGCTGAGAGATTGATGAGCACACTGGCCTAAGGTTGGGTGGAACGTTGCAGCGACGTAGTTGGTTGCGGATGAATTTCTCCATCCAAAAGATAAGTAATCTTGGCTGTTTGGTCTCTGCAATTTATAGCTATTGTATAATGAATTATGATGAACATGTTTTATGCTGGAAAGGAATGTGTGTTGCTTGTAAGTTTTAATTTTGCTAAATGTTGATTCATTCTGCATCTGTGTATGCTTGTAAATTTTAATTCCAGCATTGATGTTTGTTTATGTTCATGGGGTTGTTTGCCCGTGTTCTGCTGTGTTGGTCGCGTCCTCTTCGCCAGTTTAAGTGATGGGGACATGACATTAATACACTTACCAGTCAGTTAAGTTCTCTAAAAGTGAAATTTGATGATGAGGTTAGGGCTCTTCTAATCTTGTGCTCATTGCCAGAAAGCCGGAATAGCTTGGTCATGGCTGTAAGTAACTCTGTCCCTAGTTCAAACACTCTTAAATTTGATTATGTTGTTAGTGTTATTCTTAGCAAGGAAATGCGAAGGAAAAGCACAGGTGAGACATCAGGTAATGCGTTGACCATGGAGAGCAGAGGGAGACAAAAAGAGAGAGGAAGGAGCCCATGAAATCATGGCAATTCTAAAAAGGGAAGATCCAAGTCCAGATTCGGAAAAATAGAATGTTGGAACTGTGGTAAGAAAGGACATCTAAAGAAAGACTGCAGAGCACCAAAGAAGAAAGGTGAGAGGCAGCAAGAGACTACCCAGGAAGCTAATGTAGTAGGTGATGTGTTACAAGATGCTTTGATTCTTGCATTAGATAATACTAGTGATTACTGGGTAGTAGATTCAGGGGCTTCATGTCATGCTACACCCCTTAGGAAATTCTTTTATAATTATGTTCAAGGTGATTTTGGGCATGTGTTATTGGGGGATGATGAACCATGTAAAATTGTTGGAAAGGGTAAGGTACGGATTAAACTAAATAATGGAAATGACTGG
Organism: Pseudotsuga menziesii; assembly: GCA_001517045.1. Lineage (NCBI taxonomy): Eukaryota > Viridiplantae > Streptophyta > Pinopsida > Pinales > Pinaceae > Pseudotsuga > Pseudotsuga menziesii. Next base: position 59,382 of record LPNX010453801.1, read on the forward strand.
TTGCTAAAGGATGTAAGGCACATTCCTGCTATGAAAAGAAATCTGATCTCAACAGGGAAGTTGGGAGATGGCGGCTATTTGTCTACGTTTGGAGAAACGTGGTAGGAGGTTACTAAAGGATCAATGGTAATTGCAAAAGGAGATAGGATAGGCACGTTATATTTATGTCCTCATAACACTGATTATTCTATTTCTGTAGCTTCCACAGAAACAGGTGCAGCGTTGTGGCATCATAGGCTTGGCCACATGAGTGAGAAGGGAATACAGATTCTCCACTCAAGGAAACTGCTTCCAGATCTGAAGCAGGTAAGTTTGGAATTTTGTGAGAACTGTGTTTATGGAAAACAGAAGAGAGTTAGATTTCTCAGGGTTGGGAAACAAAAGAAGAGTGAAAATTTAGAGCTTGTCCATATAGATGTATGGGGACCAGCTCAGGTACAATCTCTTGGTGGCTCTCGTTATTATGTTACTTTTATTGATGATGCAACTAGAAAAACTTGGGTTTATTGCATTAGACAGAAATCTGATGTGTTTGATACTTTTAAGAAGTGGAAAGCTTTGGCTGAGAATGAGATAGGAAAAAGGTTGAAATGTCTCAGATCTGATAATGGAGGCGAGTATTGTAGCAAGGAGTTTGATAGTTACTATTCACATAATGGGATTCACAGAGAGAAGAAAGTCCCTAGAACACCCCAAGAAAATGGCGTGTTAGAAAGGATGAACATAACGATCATGGAGCGTGCAAGGTGTATGAGATTGCATGCAGGGATGCCCTTACAGTTTTGGGATGATGCTGTAAACACTGCTGTTTATTTAATAAACATAGGGCCTTCAAGCGCTTTGGATGGTGGAATTCCAAAGGAGGCATGGACAGGTAAACAGGTAAAATACTCATTTCTGAGAACTTTTGGTTGTGAAGCATTTGTCCATATTGATAAAGATGATAGAACAAATCTTGAGGCTAAATCCAAGAAATGTACCTTTATTGGATACGGGGTTGATGATTTTGGTTATCGCTTATGGGATCTTAAAAATCGCAAAATCATTAGGAGTAGAGATGTAGTATTCAATGAAAAGGTCATGTACAAAGATCAGTTGCAGGGAAAGAAAGAAGAAAAGGAAAACACAGAGTACACAGTGCTTGATGAAATCAAAGAAAATGAAGTTCCAAAAGCACCAGAAAATCAAGAGCAGCAGTAGGTACCTGAAACTTCTGCAACTGTAAGAAGGTCTACCAAGTTAAGTAGACCCCTTGAACGATTCTCTCCTTCACTGTATTATTTATTGATGACTGATTCTGGTGAGCCAGAATGTTTTGAAGAAGCAATGCAGGTAGAAACTAGAAAGAAGTGGGAGCAAGGCATGGATGAGGAGATGGACTCATTGGTAAGAAACCAGACTTGGGATCTGTTTAAGTTTCCTGCAGGAAAAAGGGTATTGCATAATAAATGGGTTTACAGGTTGAAGGAAGAAGATGGAGGTAAGAAGCGGTACAAGGATAGACTTGTTGTAAAGGGGTTTGCACAAAAGAAAGGTATAGACTTTGATGAAATATTTTCTCCTGTTGTTAAAATGACTTCAATTAGAACTATTTTAAGTCTAGTGGCGGTAGAATATTTGCATCTTGAACAATTAGATGTAAAAACGGCCTTTCTCCATGGGGATTTGGAGGAAGAGATTTATATGAAGCAGCCACAAGGGTATGAGGTCAAAGGGAAGGAGAATTTGGTTTGCAGGTTGAAGAAGAGCTTGTATGGCCTGAAGCAAGCTCCAAGGAAGTGGTATTTAAAATTTGATAAGTTTATGACAGAACAAGGTTATGATAGATGTCATTTTGACTACTGTGTTTATTTCAAGAGGCTAGATAACGGAATATATATTATCTTGTTATTGTATGTGGATGACATGCTTGTTGCAGGGTCTAACATGCAGGATATAAATGTGCTCAAAATAAAACTAGCTAAATCATTTGCGATGAAGGATTTGGGTGCTGCAAATCAAATCCTTGCTATGAGAATAACAAGAGATAGAAAAAATTGCAAATTGACATTGTCTCAAGGAGAGTACATAGAAAAGGTGTTGCATAGGTTTAGAATGCAGAATGCAAAACCAGTCAGCACACCTTTGGCAAGCCATTTCAAACTAAGCAAGCATATGTGTCCAGAGACACAGGAAGAGATAGATTACATGTCTAAGATTCCCTATTCATCAGCAGTTGGGAGCTTGATGTATGCCATGGTGTGCATAAGACCAGATATTGCACATGCACTGGGAGTTGTGAGAAAGTATATGAACAATCCAGGTAAAGAGCATTGGAAAGCAGTACAGTGGATTCTCAGGTATTTGAGAGGTACCACTTCTCATGCATTATGTTTTGGAGGTTCAGACATTGTTCTACAGAGATATGTTGGTGCAGATATGGCTGGTGATAAAGATAGCAGGAGGAGCACCACAGGGTATGTGTTCACTATAGGTGGAACAGCAGTAAGTTGGATTTCAAAACTGCAACAAGTTGTTTCACTTTCAACAATGGAAGCATAGTATGTTGCTTCTACAGAGGCTAGTAAGGAGATGATTTGGTTGTAGATTTTCATGGAAGAATTGGGTAAGAAACAGGAGAATAGTAGGCTGTACAGTGACAGCTAGAGTGCCATTCATCTTGCAAAGAACTCAATTTTTCATTCAAGGACCAAACATATAGAACTCAAGTACCACTTCATAAGATCTGTTCTAGATGAAGAACTGTTAAAATTGGAAAAGATTCACACTAGCTAGAATCCTACAGACATGTTGAAAAAGGGAGTAACCAGCGAGAAACTAAGTTCCTGCTTGGTTTCTATTGGCCTTAAAGCATGAAGGTGAAAAGAATAAATTTTCCAAGTCCAAGGTCCAGCAAGTGCAGCAGTGGTAGAGTTGCTGTGATTAGTCACCATGAAGGCACATGAAAAAAATGTAATGGAGCGGTTTGCATGTAAATGGGCGTATGGCTGTAAGACCTGGTAAGGCATGCATACCCCTGGTAAATCACCGGTAAAGTCGGAAGATAGACCTAGGTGATAGGGGGGTGTATGTAAGATTCCTCGGTAAATACTTGAGGGGAGTTGGTGATTACTCCAAGTCAAGTTTAAAGGGGGGATTGTTAGGGTTAACCTTGACTTGAGATTGAGTCAAAGGTGGTTAGGTCTAGAACATGTTTTGGGCACATGGATTGTTGTAGCCCATGGTATTGTCCCATGGTATTGCATGTGTTAACCTTGAATTGAGATCGAGTCAAAGGTGGTTAGGCCTAGCACATGGTTTGGGCACATGGTTTGTTGTAGCCCATGGTATTGTCCCATGGTATTGCATGTGATTAAGCCTTTATAAAGCTTGAGGAGGATTCATTGTAAATTGTACTAGATATGTGTACTGTATTGTACTAGATGTGGGCATTGTATTGTACTGGAAGAGAGACTGTGAGAGCGTGAAGAGGAAGTGCAACGGTTTTGCTGCTGGGTGTATCCCTTCATCTTTCTAGACTGCAATAAAAGGACTGGCAAATTTATTTGTGGACGTAGCCCATCGTCTGGGTGAACCACATTATAGCTGTGTCTCTCTGTACTATTTTAATTTGTTTTGCATCTTGTTTATTGATTTAACTGTATATTTGTTATTGCTCCGCGGTCCTGTTTTTCTAACAATCATCTTATTGTTTTGGGGTTTTACTTTTGGTGCTGATTCTATCTCTGAGGAAGTTGCGAGGTTTTCTCCATTTATGGTTTCCCCAAGGAAAAACATTGTGTTCATTGTCTCTTGTGTTTGATTGTTGTGCTTATTATTCTCTTAGTTAAAAGTTCCTAATACAATGCTAGCTTAATGTTAAAAATCTAACATGGTATCAGAGCTAACCTGAGAAGAAGACACAGTGCAACTGTGGAAACTAGGGATTCCTACTTTGTGGATATCTCTCCATATATTTTCAGCAAAATAAGGTTGGACTAACTCTCCTCCCTAAGGTGCATCTTTCTGTCGAAGCAGAATCCAATTCTGAACTTTTTCAGGTCGAAAATTAGGGCTTTCCACAGAAGTGGAATTTTTCAGTGAGCCCAAGACTAGATTGATCTCCTCCTCAAAATCAAAGTTTAGAGATAAAGATCAAATCATTTGGTTGGACAGAACTTTGGAAAATCCAAACCCTAATCTGCTCTTGAACCAGCACTGCAGAATTTCAGGTCCAAATACAGATCCAACATCTTGACCTAGTAAGATCTAAATATTTTGTATTTCCATTTAAGGTTCTTAGTTAAGATATCTCATCATAGCAAGCTTGATGAAAAGCTTGAGGGAGCTGATAACTTTTGAGCTTGGAAGTATAGGATCTCCCTAGTCCTAGAAGAAAATGAGTTGGACTTCTACATCAATGAGGAGGATCCAATTCCAGAGGGAGATGAGGCTAAGGCCTTACACAAGAAGAAGTTGGTTATGGAAAATAAGATTATTGCTGATTCAATCAAGGATCACTTCATACCATAGATGTCCTCCCTAGAGACACCTAAATCTATGTTTGATGTCCTAACCAAACTGTTTGAAGGAAAGAACATACACAGGAAAATGAATTTAAGGAACCAGTTGAAGAATGTAAAGATTCAGAATGTAGAGACCATCTATTCTTACTTCACAAGAGTCTCTTATATCAAGGAACAACTAGAAGCAGTAGATGAAGAAGTGGAAAATGCAGAGATTGTAATGACCACCTTGAACGGTCTCCCTAGGACATGGGAATCTTTCATTCAAGGGATCTGTGCCAGAAAGAAATTATTCAAGTTCAACAGACTTTGGGAAGAATTCTCCCTAGAAGAAGCTTGGATAGCAGCTCGAGAAGAAAAGATGGGAAATGAAGATCAATCTCTCACAGTTCAATCCAAGAAACCCAGAAGGGACCATCATCATCATCATTCTAAAGGTAAGCACTCTTCCTACAAGAAATCTCAACTCAGATGTTATACTTGTGATGAAATAGGGCACTTTGCCAGAGATTGTCCTAGAAAAAAAAGAAACTCTCACAAGAAGAAAAACAACAAGAGAATACATCATTCTCATGCTATAGAAGATGATGAACCTTCCTCAAAGAGAAACAAGCAAGAAAGTGATGAGTCTTCAAGTGATGAAGATTATGTTTTGATTTTCGCTATCATGGGAAACATCACACATGGAAGCAATGATTGGATTATGGACAGTGGGGCTTCCAGACATATGATGGGATTCAAAGAGTCTTTTGTGAGACTGTCAGAACATGAATAACCTCACAAGGTGAAGCTCAAAGATGACTACCAGTATCCAATAAAAGGTAGTGGGGAATCCTCCTATAAGCTAGACTCTGGAAAGTCCATGAAGATGAAGGATGTATTGTTTGTACCAGGACTCAAGAAGAACCTCCTCTCCATATCTGCATTAGATGCAAAATGCATGAGGGTTGCATTTGTAGATGGCCAAGTTCTCATGTGGCCAAAAGGAAAGACCTTCGATGATGCAGTAGTGATTGGGGAACAAGAGGGAGGTCTATACAAATTGAAGGGCCATCCAGAACAAGCCTTGATCCAAGACACAGTAGAGCCAAATGAACTTTGGCATAGAATGCTTACACATGTGAATTAAAGAGCACTACCACTTGCAACCAAACTTGTTGAAGGTATTCCAGAAATTCAAGCAAAACATGATGGAGTCTGCAAAGGATGTGTGAAAGGAAAGAATACAAAGAAGACATTTCCAAGTAGCGAGAGCAAGGAAAAAGGAATCTCGAAAATCATCCACTCCGATGTATGCAGACTAATGTATTTAAGTTCACTAAGTGGGTATGTATACTATGTTTCTTTCATTGATGACTTTTCTAGGAAGACAAGGATTTACTTCATGAAGAACAAAGATGAATTTTTTAGTAAGTTCAAGGAATTCAAAGCCTTGATCGAGAACCACATTGAAAAGAAGATCAAGACCTTTTGATCAGATAATGGTGGAGAATTCACATCAAATGAATTCAATGAGTTATGAAAAGACTCAGGGATTAAGAGGGAGTTTTCTAGTCCATATAATCCACAACAAAATGGGATTGCAGAAAGGAAAAACAGAACTATCATGGAAGCTACAAGAGCTATGCTTCATGATCAAGATCTTCCCATGCATTTATGGGAAGAAGAAGCTATAACAACGATTTATGTACAGAAACATACTCCACACAGAGTACTTGAGAACAAGACACCTGAAGAAGTCTTTTCCAGAAAGAAACCAGAAGTCAACCATCTCAGAATATTCGGTTGTCCAGTGTACATACACATTCCAAAAGAGAAGAGGACAAAATTAGATCCTTCAAGAAAGAAGGGTTTATTTGTGGGATACTCTGAAAGCTCGAAGGCTTACAGAATATACTTCCCAGGATTCAAGAGGATCGACATCAGTAGGAATGTGACATTTTATGAAGAATCAGCTTACAACAAATCTATAAAGAGACCTGCTAAAGAACCTGAAGTAGCAGAAGCACCCAGAATTCATGATACAACCATGAATGAAGAAACTCAAGAAGAAGATCAAGAATTTGAAGAACTTCAAGAACCTATAGATCCACCTTAGGAGAAGAATCCTCAAGAAACCTACTTGGGTACAAGAAGCTGTCCAAGGTGCAGAAAGATATGGGGCTCCATAAGAGAATCATAGACAAAGAAAGAGGACCAGATCCTCCTCTGGTTATGTAGCATTATTATGCGATTTTCTAGATAAAGAACCTTCCAATTATGAAGAAGTGGCAGAACGAAAAGAATGGAAGGATTCTATGATCAAAGAGTATCAATCGATAATGAAGAATGATGTTTGGGATGTTGTCCCAAGACCAGAAAGGAAGTCTTTTGTAACTTCTAAATGGATCTATAAGATCAAGCATGCTGCAGACAGTAGCATAGAAAAATATAAAGAAAGATTTGTTGCTCATGGTTTCTCCCAGAAAGAAGGAATAGATTATGAAGAAACTTTTGCACCTATAGCCAGATACACTTCCATCAAATTAGTACTTTCTCTAGCTGCAGTGATGAAATGGAAGATACACCAAATGGATGTCAAGACTGATTTATTGAATGGTGTAGTGGAAGAGGAAGTGTATGTGGAGCAGCCACTCTGTTTTGAGACACATGATAGGGAGTCTCATGTATGCAGATTGAAGAAAGCCCTGTACGGTTTGAAATAGGCACCCAGGACATGGTACGACATAATTGATTGCTTTCTATCCAGTTTGGGCTTTACCAAGAGTAAAGAAGATTCCAACCTTTACTACAAGGTTGAAGATGGCAACCCAGTGATGCTCCTACTATATGTAGATGATCTATTTGTAACAGGTATGGATGGGTTGATTGCTGATATGAAGAGGAATATTGTTGTCGAGTTTGAAATGAAGGACTTGGGTATGATGAATTATTTTCTAGGCATGGAGGTGTGGAAGAATGCAGATGGAATTTCTCTAGGACAAGGGAATTATACTGTAGAGATCCTGAAGAGATTCATGATGATGGATTGCAAGGCCATGACCACACCTATGGCATCGAACTTGAAGCTATTGAGTGATGCTTCATCAGAAGCAGTTGATGCTATGATGTATCATCATATGATTGGGTCCTTGATGTACCTGATGAACACGATACCAAATATTTGCTTTGCTATGAACACCTTGAGCTAGTTCCTGACAGATTCAAGACATGTTCACTTTATTGCTGCAAAGCATATTCTGAGGTACCTGAGGGGTACAGTTTATTATGGGCTCAAGTATGAGGCGAGTCTGAAGATTAACCTGGAGGGTTATGTTGATTCAGATTGGGTAGGAAGTGCCATCTCTAGGAATATCACTTCAGGGTGTTGCTTCAGGATGGGATTAGGTGTGATCTCTTGGTTTAGCAGGAAGCAATCCTGTGTGGAATTGAGTATAGATGAAGCAGAGTATGTTGCATCTTGTTCAACTAGTTGTGAGGTAGTATGGCTAAGAAAGCTACTTTCTGATTTATGTGATCTCCAGTTGGATGCTACTTATATATATTGCGAAAACCAGAGTTGTGTGAAGTTGTCGAAGAACCCGGTGTTCCATGACATGTCGAAGCATATCAAGATCAAATATCACTATATCAGGGATATGGTGTAGAGAGGAGTAGTGGAGCTCCAGTATGTTGCGACAGATGAAAAGATAGCTGATCTGTTGACAAAGCCATTATCCAGAGTGAAGTTTTAGTATTTCAGGGAGAAGCTTGGTGTTCTCCAGATCAAGGTTCCTTCCAAGGGGAAGTGATGAGTCCGTGAGCCATTCTAACATGGTGAGAGGATTGGTTCCTTCCATGGTCAGATGTAAGGGCTGAGCCATTCTATCATGGTGAGAGTATTGGTTCCTTCCATGTCATATAAGAGTGTTGAGCCATTCTAATATGACTATAGGATTGGTTCTTACATGATCAAATATAAGGGTTGTTGCCATCCTTTGAATGGAGGTGCCTGGTCAGTTACCAGGAATACTCAGTCTAGGATTGAGTTCCTTTCTGATATGACTGTGAGATGTAGTCTTACATGATTAGATGTGAGTGCATGGACATTCTGATGTGATTGAGGGATTGGTTCCCACTTAATCAGATATAAGGGCTGATGCCATTCTTTGGGAGAATGGAGGCACCTGGTCAGTTACTAGGAAAGCTCAGTCTGGGACTGAGAGCCATTTTGATATGATTATGGGATGCATTCTCACATGATCAGATATGAATGTTGGGCCATTTTGATGAGTCAAGGTCAGATGTAAGGGCTAGGCCATTCTGATGAGTCAAGGTCAGATGTAAGGGTTGGGCTATTTTGACGAGTCAAGGTTAGATGTAAGGGCTGGGCCATTCTAAGATGGTGAGAGGATGAAGTTCCTTCCATGGTCAGATGTAAGGGCTGTTCCATTCTGACATGGTGAAGTGATTAAGTTCCTTTCATGGTTAGATGTGAGTGTTGGGCATGCCTTTCTGATGAGTCAAGGTTAGATGTAAGTGTTGGACGGGCCATTCTGACTTAGGGTAAGATATAAGCACTGAAGAAGGCCTACATGGAGGTTAGTCCTACACCCAGCATGAAAAAGTGTTAGCTTTGTAGAACTTCCCGTGACGAGAAGAATCATGAGATAACACCCGTGATGATTCAGTGATGATGATCCAGTAGTGATGTTCAAGATCGAGTGATGACCCAGATCTAGTGATGACCCAGATCTAGTGATTATGCTCTAGTGATGATCTAGATCGAGTGATGATCCATATTCGAAGATGAAGATGACTTGAAGATGAAGATAACTTGAAGATGAATATGACGAGGACTCGAGGATGATTCAGATGATACAGAGAAGAAGACTTGTGCTGATAAATTGTGTTGAGAGAATACCTTCCTAGTTAAGAGGGAGTGTTGATGTAATTGTAACTTCAGAATGTATTCACTTGTATTTTTTATGTATTGAAACCCGAAGTTTATTCCAGGATGTGTCTGTAGTGTAATTGAGTCATGTCATGCCCTGATGTTCCGATCGGGAGTTTCTATAATGTAAACAAGTCATGTCAAGTCATTGTGGGTAACCCTCCTATTGGTCAAGGGTTAAAGTCCCTGCAGTTCTGGGGCACTAGGGTTATTAGACTCTATTAGAGAAGTCGGCCCTAGTAGGTTATTGTCAAGTTGAGAATTAGTATAAATAGAGAGTGAGCCTCTCTATTTATCACACACTCACTCACACTCAGTTGTAGCGCATAGCTAAGGAAGAAGAAGACACTGGGGCTAGGAAGAAATAGGCTACTGATGTCGAGAGATCATCTTACTATTTTGGGGTTTTACTTTTGGTGCAGATTCTATCTCTGAGGAAGTTGCGGGGTTTTCTCCATTCATGGTTTCCTTGAGGAAAAACACTATGTTCATTGTCTCTTGTGTTTGATTGATGTGCTTGTTATTCTATCAGTTAAAATATCCTAATATAATGCTAGATTAATGTTAAAAATATAACAGACTTGACATCCATTTGATGGACCTCCTAGTTATGTAAGGCTGCAATGGAAAGAACAAGGCGGATGGAGTTCATTTTTGTGACAGGAGCAAAGGTTTCATTGTAGTCAATCCCTTTAACTTGGGAAAAACCTTTGGAAACTAACTTTTCCTTAAGTCTTTCAACACTTCCATCTGATGCATACTTAGTTCTGTAGACCCATTTACATTTGACAAGTTTTCTTCCTTTTGGAAGAGGAACAAGATCCCAAGTATCGTCCACCATTAAGGAACGGTATTCTTCATCCATAGCTGCATCCCAATATGGATTTCCTGAAGCTTCTACAAAAGTTTCTGGATCATGATTCTTGGAAACTTGAGCCAAAAGAGAAGAGGCTCACTAAAACTGAGAACATGTTCGATGTTGATCTTTAGGATCACGAACAAGATCACCAGCTGCTTCACATGTTGAACAGACCCATCGAGGAAGCATTAGTGTTGGTGCAACTGGAGTAACATGAGTAGGCGGAGGTGAATTTTCATCCTCACTATCATCATTAGAAACTGGAGTTGGAAACTTGTCAAGGAAGTTGGAAGAAGAAGAAGAAGAAGGAAAAATCGTTGAATCAAGCTCGTAGGCTAAAGATGGCACACTCACCAAGTTAGGCTTGTAGGCCAAGATATTTTCATCAAAGTTAACATCTATTCTAATGATTATATCATGAGAATATGGCATTATAATTCTATAACCTTTTACATCTTCAGAATATCCAACAAATATGTACTTTTCACTTTTAGGCTACAATGCTTTCCATTTTTCATCCAGAATGTGAGCCCATGCTTCACAACCAAACACATGGAAGTAACTTACATCTAGTTTAATTTTACTCCATGATTCTTCTAGTGTTATACCTTATAAAAATTTAGTTGGTGTGCGATTAACTATGTAATTTGCACAATTTATGGCCTCATCCCAATATTGAAGACTTAGTCCCTTAGATTGGATCATACAATTAGCCATTTCTTTTAAAGTGGGGTTCTTCCATTCAGCTACACCATTTTTTTGTGGTGTATATGGAACATTGTGTTGTTGTTGGATTCCTTGTTTAGTGCAGAAAGTAGTGAACTTTTTGTTAACATATTCTCCTCCATTGTCAGATCTTAACTTAATAATTTGATGACTAGATTGTTTTTCAACAAGGGCCTTATAGGCCAAGAACATGTTAAATACTTCTCTCCTAAGTTTTAGGAAGTAAACCCAAGTGTGTCTAGAGTAGTCATCAATGAAAGTTAAGAAATATTTGAAACCAGAAAATGAAGCAGATGGAAGAGGACCACACAAGTCACTATGCACAAGCTCCAAGGGGACTGACGCATGCCAAGAGGCATGTTTTTCAAAAATGTCATAATGATGTTTTCTGAGTACACAAATGGAACAAACACCATCCTTGCAAGATACCATCAGAAGACCAGTTACCATATTGTCTTTACATAGTTTTTGTAATGAGCGATAATTTAAATGACCAAATTGCTCATGCCAAAGTTTGCTCAAGTTATCACTATGAGCAACAAAAACTGAAGGAAAAGGTGATGACCCAAAGTTGTTAAATTTGTACAACCTGGTAATATCATCAACAGTTCTAATAGCAAGGACATTTTAAGGATTTTTAAAATCCTTGATTACAACTTGGTGAGGTGTAAATGTCACAGTTTTACCTTCACTCGAATGAGTAATTTGATAGACTGATAACAAATTGCAGGAAATTATTGGAACAGATAGTACATCACTGAAATGACCATTTTATACTGGAATTGTTAGATCTTTGTTAGATTACCCAGAAATTCTACGTTTTCAAGTTTTATCGCTATTTCTGATTCGCCATGTTCACACAAGGTGCACGACAAACAACATACATAGTCGAGAAGACAAGAAAGAAAAAAAAACATTCCCTTTTTGTTTTTGATTCGCCACGATCACGCAAGGTGCATGACAAAGAGCATACGTAGCTATGAAAGGCAACAGTCAGAGACTAAAGCAATAAAGATCTAATAATAAAACTGATAAAATATGAGAGATTTAAAAAAAATAAAACAAATCTGTCACTGTAACATTATACTTTCAGATTTTCCGAAATGGGTGTTTCTAGATCAAACGGAAACGGTTTTCGATGAAACAACAAAAATATTTTTCAGTGGAAATGACACTCTGGACATAATGGAACAACTCTTATAGGCCATAAATCCATAGAAAATCCATAACCACAAACCCTTTCAAAGTTGCGGCAACACCAGTTCCAGGTCTTGATCAAAACCGGAAGTGGCTCTTCATAAACGCTCTAATACCATGTTTGGGTATAAAGGGTACTCCCAAAAGACCAAACACCTAGAACAACCACTTCACACAAATAGATCACAGATCAATACATCAATGTTTGTCACGTGGTTAAAACCCTCGAGAGGGAAACAATCCACGACCCCAGCCAAATAGCTAATTGGAGCAATTTATTATGCAAAAGAGAGAAAGTTACATATGAGCTTCTCATAATCGATCAACTAGTCAATAACCCTCCATGCTCTTTAAATAGAGATCATGGACCGATCGGGTGTTAAACCACAGATCAATGGTAGGTGTGATCTAAGAGAAGTTGAGCCGTCAGATCACTTTATGTCTAGAACATATCATGACCGTCGGATTAGAATATTTACAAATGCATACTAATGCATACTAAAGAAACACACTTTACCTAATGGATATATTACATAATTTGATCTTAACTAACTCCTATGTGTCTAAATATCCTAGAAAACTGCAATTACCCTTTTCTGAACAATGGATAATTGCAATTTTGACAATGAAACTTTACATGTTTACAAATTGTAATGCTGCAAATGAATTCAAAGGCCCCCTGTAAATTGTAATGCTGCATATGGATTTAGAGATCCCCTTGTAAATTGTAAGGGGATTTCTAAATCCATATGCAATGTTACAGTTTACGAAATTGTAAATTTTCATTATCAAAATTGCAATTATCCATTTTCATATTTTTTCAAATAACTTACTGAAAAGGAAAGAATGATCCATGATATTTAATCTACTACATTGACTTGGTTGTAGATCATAACCTTGGTACTCTCGGTGCAATATAAGCTAAACGAGTAAAGCTTGAATTCTAATTTAATAATATATAATTATTATATATGTTATAGATAATTTGTAATATGTGTGTCTGTGAATATATTATATATCTATTAAGATATTATATATTTATTATATATGTTAATATATTATCTAGTTAACATATTAATATATAGTTAATATTAATATTTAGATAGTTATTATATAGTTTTTTTCATGTGGTTCACAGCCCCGAAATATAGAGGAATTGATACACCCACGGTAATATTTATTAGGGGAGCCATTCGAAGGGGCCTCACCTTGTCGACTCTAGGTTTCAGAGCCTAACCTTGAAGGACCTAGAGAATTGAACCTCTGACCTCAACTACTTCGGTCTTCGACTTGAAAGCACCAACCAATTGAGCTACTCCTCAGGGTTATTATATAGTTAATATATTAATATACTATGGAATATTAACATAATATTAATATAAAAAAATATTATAAGTAAAATATTAATATTAATATATTAAAAAAGAATACAAACAAGAGAGAGGAAAAATAAATAAAAAGAGATCCAAGTAGGGAAAAGAGAATGAGTGAGAAAATAGGTAAACTTAAAAACGAAAATAAGAGGGAAAAAAGGGGGAAATCAATCAAGAGAGATTATTAATCTAAATCTCATTGAGAATGAGAAATTGCAAGAGTTTGTTCTGGAGGAGAAGCAACAACAACAAGCAGTTAGTCATTCAATATCAAATTCCATATCAGGCTTTTCATGGAAGAGAAGACAACATAAATGTCACTCAATATATTCAATATGTAGATTTTTTCGCCATAGAGTCGAATGATAGTATTGGGACAGGACAATGACCACGCATTCTCTTCATTTTCTATTTGATGTAGGATTCATTATTGTATTATGTGTGCTTTGTTATTGATGGAGCCAATCCCAAGATAGGTTCACATTCACAACTCTATTACCTACTAATGGAAATAAAATGCTTGTAACCCTTCAAAGAACCCTATTCTCTGATTTAAGAGATTCTCTGTCTACCAATGTTAGAGGAAATATTGAGGGGTTACTAGAAATTGCAACCATGGTTTCCTTACGCCGTTTTGATTCTAGGTTTCATCCATTTTACCAAAGTCCATAACTCAAACCATAAATGTGTCCATGCATTATTTCTTCAATTGTAGCACAAAAACAAATTGTGACACAAGTGTATTCCTCCAAGGCAAGTCGTTTGTTTGTCTCTTTCATATTATTGTGCCTAACCATTAGGCTTGCTAGAATTCTACAATATGTTTGAAACCTTCATCGAGAAAAGGAAGGATTGGACCAGGGGTTCTATATTAGATAGTATCTCTAGGAGAGAAAAAGTATTATGATTTGTAGTTAAGTATGCTTTAAGATTATCTTTAGGATTAAGAAAGTATGCTTAGCATATATACAACATCTATACCTAGAATAAAGATCCTATATGTAGATTTTAGGGTATGTTTCAGTGACCAGTAGAGCACTATATCAATATGCATTTGTATTTATCTAATCAGTGTAGATAAGTCTACCATTTGTATTCGTTTGATTAATGTAGACGAGTTGAGCATTTAAATTAAGAAACTGGAGATGCTAAAGAATGAACATCTTGCGCATGCTTCATCAATGACATTTAATGAAACAAAATGTACAACAATGTACAACAATGTATCTGATTCAAATTCACAAGTTCTAACTTGTGAGATATAAATAAAAAAAATCATATTTCAAAGTCCATCCATTTAAAGGTCTTCTCTCCTGTGAAAACCTGTTGCACTATTGAAATCAAACTAATAAATTAATTTTCAATAAAGAACTAGGAAAGTATCATGACATCATTCTTGAAACTTAACTTTTCTTAACCATCCTGCTTCAATCGTTTTCCTTCCATTATCATATGACTTTATGCTTGAATTTTTCTTGTAATTAGAAGTTTAGTATTTCTTTGTATCTATAAATCATATTATTGCATAAATAAATTTACAATATTTTACCTTTCTCACATGACTATATCTAATTAATATTTTGAAGAAAAACTTTGCAATAGTTTGTAATATCTATGACACTGATACATAAATATAAAGGTCACTTCAGTGTTATTAAGCTAGTGGAGGGTCACTTCAATTTTTGTCGTGTGCATTCCTTCTCACATGATTTTTGTGCTTTAACACATCTAAATGGTCTCAGTTTGCAAAGAGCTTTCCAAGTGTTATTTTCATATGGAATGAACAATTAGGCTTATCTAAGTCCTCTTTGGATTTTTGACATTTTGAAAGCACTTAACACAAATAAAAGAGGAACTTAGTTATTCATATGCACTTTCAAATTGTAAATAACAGAAACCTTAAAATCAATAATAATAGATAAAATATTTATGCAAGTTATCAATGATGGAAAACTAAAATAATGTATTTATTTACTCACGTCTTGTTCTTATGTTTTATGAATTTATGATTCACAATCTATTTCTATTCGATTGCTTCTATTAATGGGACAATTAAGAGGATGTAAACTCACAGGTGTTTACAATATAATTTCAACCAATATGATCATTATTTATTCGAGCTTTTACTGAAATTCTCACCCTTAGAAACAAGACTATCATTCGGTAAAAACAATAGACAAACAGGGAAGACTTCATCCCGACATCGGGAGATCATCAACTAGACTATTATGGATCTCAATTGCAAGTCATTTTCTTTGGGACCAATCACACTTTAAGGGAGTTCTATTTAATTTGTTTTGTAGAAAACGATAGATTTATATGAGTGCATCAGTCATGTCTCTTTCCGAGTTCCCTAGGAAGGAAAGACTTGGACTACTTTCTCTTGGGTCGTAAGAACATGATATCTCCCAAAGGTCGAAGGTGTTAGTCCTAAAGTCTGTACTATATTATAATATTACTGAGTGTAGACACCTCTAAGTCTATGATTGGGTTTGAAGGTTTTTTTTTTAATGGATCAATAGACTAATCATAAGAAGGAAAGAATACAACAACCTGATCATGTCAGACTCTGAAAAATTACAGTAGATTTCCAAATCTGAAGGAAAAGAGATCAGTATTCAAACATATGTAAGGTTCAATACTTATTGAAGATATGGAGAAAAAATAGTTCATTCATACATCAACATTGTAATATCATATTCAGAAATACATTCTAAATATGAAAAACCATGAATACAATGACAAAGCATGGGAATTTATAATAAGCATATCGTTATAAAGGATTCCATAAGATGACAACAAATTAAAAAAATGCAGATGTATTCATATTAAGGGATAGCAAAACTTGACTTATTAAATACAAAATATCATATTCAAATAACAGATCTTCAAAATAAAATTTACAGAGATTAATTTTACAGACTTTCAATATCCTCTCTCTTGACTCGCATACATGTTAATCCCTTTTCCCTTACTATTCTTTACATTTTATAATAAAGCTTAGTTTCTGGAATATTTTCATATTCTTTACATT
This sequence comes from Pseudotsuga menziesii, assembly GCA_001517045.1. NCBI lineage: Eukaryota > Viridiplantae > Streptophyta > Pinopsida > Pinales > Pinaceae > Pseudotsuga > Pseudotsuga menziesii. Next base: position 76,009 of record LPNX010453801.1, read on the forward strand.
TTATAATAAAGCTTAGTTTCTGGAATATTTTCATATCCAAATATTGTAGATCAAATGAGATTGACGATTTATAATTACAAAAGATAAATTTAACAATTATGCACTAAGATTTCCAGTCAATCCATATTGTTGACTTATCTAGACGCTTTAGGTCAAACTTGCAAGTTTCCATTTGTTGCAATCTTGTAATGTGTTTAGAAATGAACCTGTCAACTCCATACATAACAAATTTCTACATCCAGGATCCTTTGCAATGAATCTCAGGCTTCTTTAACATGGATTCATTGTCAAAATAACTTCCAGTTTACAATTAATATTTTCCTTAATCTCTTCCTTATATGTAGGTAAAAATGTAGAAACTTTCCAGCACCTGTGATGACTGCAATTCCATACAGGGCTTAAGATTTTTTTGTATTCAAAGACATTCCTTTTTTGATGCTTTAAGCCTCTTAAGAAGTTCCTATTTTTTCTTGGATAGATCTTCATTCTTTTTTTTGTTCCTCTTTCCTTCTCTTGTCAGATTCTTGCACTAGACTTCCTAACTCGTCATAATTTTCATTTAATTCCTGCAAATACTTTCTAAGTAGTTGATTTTCCTACATACTTGTGGCATTAGCTTCATTCAAATGCTTATTTTTCTCTTTATATTGTTGAAACTCTTTATGAAGTATTCAATTCCTATGATGCTTTTAGCACAATCTTCCTCGATAGGGATATCCATATATTAATCTGTTTCAATTTAAATATTTTCCAAAAGTTCCAATATTGTCTTGAACATTCCCTATTATACCTTCACCCTTAATTCAAGGGATCAATAGATGTTTGATTCTCTGAATATTCTAGTCCCAACTCTTCCTTTATTGTGTAGTTATATCCTAGAATATTTGGAAATGCTTGCAAGCCCTTTTCAATCTTCCCTAAAATCCAGATACCAACTGCTCTACCTTTTTTTACTGATTATCTTCTTCATTAGAAGACTATTCAACATTAAATATAGTCTCTTTTTTAATCTCAGGGTTCAAATCAATATTCATATTAAACCTCAATTTATTAGTGGGCCGAGTCTTAGGTATTTTTCCTCTTGTTTCAGGTTGACTAATTCCTCAAACACTTTGAAAAACTGTATTGAGATCTTCAAACATACCTTGTTCCTGCTTCTCTAGACTTTTCTCCATCACTACATCCCCAACTAATTTAGCAACATCAATAGCTCTGTTTCTTTTCCTTGTGACCACAAATTTGAATTCAGAGTTTGAGGGTTCTTTATTCTGAGAACATTTCAAGTTATCCTCTTCTACAGGCTCTTTCTCATAATGAGGTTTTCCCTTTTGAAATTTGACATTCATCTGCAAATCCTCTTTCTCTTAGTCCCTATTAACATATTTTTCAGTTGTTCTCTTCGACAACTTAGTTGATTTAATGATTTCATCAACAATATTTCATGCATCCTCATATTCCTTTGATTCTTCAGGATTGGACCCTGATCAGAACAAAAAATTAGACAAAGTCCTTTCTTTATTTGTTAATTCCTCCAGAACGAGCAATTACACAAGGTCGTGATGGAAAAAAGTGTGACTTGTGTGTCTTGGATGGAACTGCACTCTAGTGGCAATTTTTGTTAAACTTTTCAGAATATAATATGGAAGATTCATCTTTTGAATACCTACTATGTGAACCAAAAAACTCATGTGGTATATGAAGACCGTTGCAAACCTTCCTTCACAGGTAACGTAGCACTACAAAGTGCGTAGGATATCCCTCGATTCCTCCTTTAGAAAATACCTATGAATTCCCTTTCTCCGATTAGGGTTTCTATGTTGGGGCATGAGGAATTGTTACGGAGAGAAATTCCTATGGCTTGGGGTACCACAATAGACAACTTGACTCCAGAAATAAATCATTTCCAATATGCAAGAGAAATCAAATATCTAACACTAAAGGATTAGACCTCGTACCATATTCCAGACGGTTGAAGTAGATCCCCATTGAGCTTTCCAACTTTATCTTGAATTGATGAATTACTTCCTCAACAATAAGTAAACAAGATGAGCATACTATATATATTGGTGTTAGATCTACTCTAGCATATATAATCAACAATGTATAATCATTTGAAATCATCCATGGATAAAATATTCATTCAAACATACATTATTGGATAGGAAAAATATTTCTTTTAATATAAAATCAGAGATTACAATGAATACAACCTCTGTCAGCACGTCTGCGAATCGGAGAAACTGAATCCCCCACTTGGGCCTCCACCACCTCAATCCTCCATCTCTCGAAAGCAAGCTCACAAGCAAAAGGAAAGCTTGGGAAGAACACCAAAGTGCTCCAAGGGACAAAGGGATGCAGACTCAAGCACAAGTTTTGGCAACAATGGACTATAGTTTCTTTGCTCTCAATTCTCTTATGCCTTAAATGTATACCAAGGGTTCCTTATATAGCTTTTCAATGGGGTAATGAAAGGTCGAATCTAAGTGATCTCAAGGCATATGGAAGGCCAAGAGACAAGTGAGTTGGATCCATGTCAAGGAAAACTCCAAAAGTATTTGGATTTTTTACACATCCTGATGTATGCGGTTTTAGGGGTCAAACCCACGTATATACGTGATAAGGGGTTTAAATGTCATGTATAGCAATTTTAACATGTCTTTAGGGATGGTCTAGGAAACATCAAAGGACAAAAAATGGTCCAAGGGGTCTAAGGATTCTGCAGAGGGATAGGGGAAGGACATACAAGTGTGATTCACTTGGTGTGGTAAAATCAACAATAACAGATGCCCCCTAATGTGTGAGGTTAGAGGGGTCATACGATGGCCAAAATACATTATAAGTCCATCCCAGAAGTGGAGTGATGAAGAATACCAAATGGAAGACCAGCCACCCAATCAGCATAGTACAATGATACAACTCTACATATAACTACAAATACATATAGCAATCCCAGATACATAAGAGTATAATGGCCATGAATAGGCATGATACAAAATATCCCATAAGTGGTCATCACCATGTACAATATACATAGATTAGAATCTCCATGATGAAGATATACAAAGGATCATGATCTCCATAATGGCTGAAGATATACAATGGATTAAGATCTCCATAATAGTTGGAAATGTCTGACATATATTGGAATCAAGTCACGAGAGCTGAAATCTCGTGAACACTGGCATGATCAAGGAGGTAGCATATAAGAGATGCCACAAATCTGGAAGGTCTTCTACACAAACCGCTACGAGTACATGTCCTACTATGTGAATAGAGGTGTTAAGGTCGAACATAGTAGTCCATCGTCTGATTACCGGTCATTGATGTATACTGTTAACAAATGCGATATCACCCACAGATAATGATAATGGGAATCAAGGTACTAGAGTGCAAACTAACAAGTGTGAATAGATGTGCTGAGGTCGAACACTTGAGAGGATCCATCAATCAGGGGACATTGATGTATTCCCAAAAATTGTCGATGGCAAGAGAACCTGCCACTGATGACTGCAAGTCTCAAGGCACTCAAAAATGAATCTAGATTCCAATCCCAGAATAAATGATATGAAGTCAATGGAATGAAATCCACTGGAAGGAGGGCATTAATGTATCCCCCATCATCCAACATGAGGTACTCATCAAAGCTGTATAATGTGGAAGGACTCGATCATAAGGTGCACGAACCATTAACTGTATCGGGAATGCCCGACATGCAAAGTCAAGATAACTGAGGCATGGCTGACTCAGGTTTCAAATTCCTTCGAACAAGAGCATAACGATGAATGGTGACTGGATAAAGACAACATAGACTCAATATACAAAACTGGTACATCTCTGTGACACAGGAGGCATCGACAAAGGCTCCATGGGGATTGGAAGCTTAACCAGTCGGTGGAGATAAAATCAAATAAATGAGTACAACTCCTAAAGTCAAACTATAAACCCAACCAACAGATGTGATATACAGTGCTTTGTTCGAAGGTGACACGACTCGACAGTTTCCAAAAGATAACATCTTTCCTTGTTCGGCTTTTTGGTTTTTTATTTTTTTTTTAGACTTTTTCAAATATTTAAAAATCTTGAAAAAGAATAAAACTACTTTATAGTTACAGAATAAAAGGAGACGAGTGTCATACTGGGAAAACAAACTAGTTCCAAGCAGTGGAACATACCTATGCTCAATGTAAGGATACATGTGTAGGATAGCGACACTCGGGGGAAAGTCCCCTCCCAGTAAAAATAGGGAATCAAGCTGCAAAGGATATATAAAATGGCTCTGCATGGCTAGACATGAGACAATCTCAGGCTATATGGCTAAAAACTCAATGTTAGGGAAGCCGACGTAAGGTTCATAAGGCAGGCAAAGCTCATGATAATGCAATTACGACTTGATATAAGGGAGTCCTGAGGGAAATAGGCCAACAAAAGATCAATAGGAGTATGAGCCTCTTGCAAAATTTCATGGAAATAGTATACAATGGACTCCCACAACCTAAGGAACAAAATGTCGGCATGGGAACCAAATGCAAATAGGGTACTAACTAGGGTACCCACGTAAGGTCAATCTCTACCATTCACATAATGCCACTTCTAAAACAACAAGAAGGTTCCATGGCATAATAGAATGGGTTCGTACCTAAGGCTATAATGAAATGGTCATAAGGTCATGCAAAATGAAAATGGTGATGAAACCTAACCTATATGCCAATTTAGACATGAGACCTGAAATCGACATGAACGGGTAAATCCAATGGCTAAAACGGTGCTTAAAAAGGTCTCCTACATCATAAATTAGTCCAAAAATGGTCCAAACTATAGAAAAGGAGGTAAAAATTTTCAAATATTTGAAAAATTATAAATAGTAAAAAATTCAAAACATTATATAACATTTGAAATTTTTACCCAATTGAGCTCAGAACTTCCATAGTGAATTCTAGGAGCTCCAGCCAACGGAATCCACTACCGTTTTTTCCAGGTACTTACCCATGCTCTATTTTTTTTTTATGCAAATCTTATCAATTTCCATGGTGTATTTAGGATTCTAGGCCTATCTTAAATGCACGCCATGGCCCATGGGGAAATCGAGGGTTTTTATAGATATAGGGCTGGATATAAGCGAAAAATTCCCTCAAAGTCGCGTACATACGCGGTTGTTTAGCAAATAGTCGTGTATGTGGCCACGTTCAATGCTTTTCCTAGAATGGAGAGAATGTGAACATGGTGATTTAGAAGAGGTAGTAAGGGCAGATCTAATGGATCAACAAGCGTTATGTGCATGCAGGATTTACAAATTTTGGTGTCTTGGTGGCTTAAGAACCAAACCAAGACTATTGCAGATGTTGGTGGACTACTGGGATCCGGACTCAGATTCGTTCCGGATAGATGGGATGTCCCTCACCATAGAAGTGGAGGACATATACTTTATTACTAGACTTTCCTAGCGGGGGGAAGTGGTGAACCTACACTCTCGCGGGCTCAGAGGTGGCCTGACTATAGATGAGTACATTGCAGTGTACTGCTATCCGAACACGGAGAAGGTGGGGAGTTAGATCCCAACTAACTCCATACAAGTGTTGGGCCTAAAGGCCATCCTACTGACACTAGGCATGATAGCAGGCTTAGCTTCACTCCACCAGGCCTCATATCCTCTGATGTTCTATGCAGTGGAGTGCATGAGACCCACTATTTACAATTGGAGTACTACGCTACTAGGAAACATGAAACACCATCTCAGTGAGTGCAAGATGGGCAGAGTGAAAAACTTCAGTTTCAGCAGCATACTGAGCACGTTTTTCTTTGAGCGTGTTTTAGGATTGATCCCTAGAGTTGATGTTCCTCTACACGGGGTTCAAGATCCACCCCAACGCTGTTGGGCAGATGTGATGTGCAGACTGGGTGGAGGTAGGGTGTCCAACCCCTATCCAATTGATTTCTTTCCATGGTGGCAATGATAGATAGTTTCCATCGATGACTACCCCTATGAGGGGACATATTTTTGGGGAGACCCAGACATGCCGCTACCACCAGGATCGGCATACGGTGACATTGGTAACAAATCTCAACCCTCTTTTTAAAATTTTTGAGTTATTTAATTTTTTTTTGTGTTTTCTGATTATGTGGAATCAAAAGACATGTTTTTGGGTGACAATACATAGTGACATCTACCATATGCATGCAGATGTGGGACCATGATGGCCTGAAGGCTTCTCTCATCATAGATAGAGGGGAAGAAGAGATGACATCATGGGTGTGGATGCAGACTGGACACTCCAAAGCATTCATACCAACTTCGTGAGACTGACACACAGAGTACCCATGGCGCAAGTCGAGGCCATGCAACACCAAGTGGTGGGTGTACCATGAGCATGGGTGCGGCTATTTCAACGGCTAGCTAGAGCCATAGTGACATTCCACGATCACAACCCCCCTCCTCCTCCATAGGCTTAGATACCTGGGAGTGATACATTTTGTATTACCGTGTATTTATATTTTGGTGGCTCGAGAGCCCCATTTTTGTATTATGACACTATGTATTACCACATTTTGGATGTTTATAAAAACTTTTATGATGATCGATTTTTTTATTTACATGTGTAAAAATTTTATGTTTGTGATGAGCTTACTGTGTATGAAACAAATTCCAAAATAACACGTAGTTAGCATATGAGTCAGCAACTTGATTATTAATTCTTGGAACATGTATGTATGTTATATTGTCAAATTGTCGTTCTAATAATCTTACACATAAGAATCTTCTTAATAATGTCAGATTTCTAACATGGTACAAACCATTAAGTTGTGACACTACTAACTCCAAATCAAGTCGTACCTAAAGAGAGAGAACACCATGTGAAATGGCATCCCGTAGAAGTTCAATAACAGCACTATACTCAGCAACATTGTTTGACGATGGCCATAAACATACACCTCCTGAAGATAATACCTGACCCATAGGAGTATAAATCACCCAAGCAACAGAGGCTAAGTGTTGAGTGTGATGGCTCGCACCATCTGCAAATCCTATGAAGGTGGAAGATTCCATTGACATCTACCAAAATAAATGGAAACTAATCACAAATCTGATCACCATAAGAAAAAGATCTACCTATGCAAAACTGTATAGTAATATACAATAACCAGCCTTGGCTAAAAATCATGCATAGTACTTTTTGAGATAGAGCCCATTTATAGGCTCCGCCAAGGTCGTTCCCTCAAAATCGACTAACTCATAAGCGCCCTTCTCTAACACACATTTAACGGCATAAGGACCACGCCACATGGGGTTAAAATTTCCTGCCCCCAAGGGTACTTTCGGTTGATCCCACAAAAGGACCAAGTATCTCTTACTAAACCTCCTTGGATGGACAAACTTATTGTACTAGACCTTAATGCGACGCTTATTCACCTCTAGAGCCACCAAGGCATCTCGACGCTGCTCATCAAGTTTCTCTAGGTGGACCAAATGCTCCTCCAATGGGGAAATGTCTAGTAAGAGATCTATGGCTAGCTTCAATGAAGGAATCTCACACTCAACCGGCAATACCGACTCCACTCCATGTACAAGCTAATATAAATAAAAACTCGTGGCAGTCTTAACAACGGTTCTATAAGCCCACAAAGAAGGATATAACATGATGTGCCAATTCATCTTGCTTTGTGCGATGGTTCGTTGGAGAATGGATTTGAGTGATTTGTTCACTGATTCTACCTATCCATTCGCTTGAGGGTAGTAAGAGGAGGAATTCTCTTGCTTATACCCTAACTTTGATGCCAACTCTTCCATCATACGATTCTAAAAGTGCGAGCCATGGTCAGTGACAAGCTCTTTCAGAATACCAAACTGAGTAATAATCTAGTTGAATACGAAGTGTGCGGCTATCTCACCATCGGATTTAACTGTAGGCATAGCCTTAGCCCATTTTCTGAAGTAGTCAACAACCACTATGATATGATGATGATGCCCCCTAACTGAAGCTGGGTTGCAATCCATAAAATCAAGCCCCCACTTAGTGAAGGGACTGGCGTTGATGATGGGATGTAACAGGGCAGGTCACGAGCACATATTCCATGTGAACACCTGGCAAGGGTGGCACTTCTTGACCGCATCTACACAATCTTTAAAGATCAACGGCTAAAAATAACCCACTCTCAAGATTTTTTGGGCTGTAGAAATCCCAGATAAATGACCACCACACGCCCCTCCATGGAAATCATTCAGCATAAGCTCAGCCTCCTAATGAGTTAAAAAATGGCATAAAATGGAATCTACCCCATGGTAGTATGAAGTGTTATCCACTATGAGGTAATTATTGGATATGTGACATTATCGTTGTTGTTCATCCCATGGGAGGTGAGTAGGGACCTTCAATGTTTGTAAATATATAATAATATCCCCATACCATGGGTCTAAAGTTGAGATTAAGAAGATGTGCTCATCTAGAAACGTATCTTCACAAACCAACTCCTCAGCTTCGCTTGGGAAATTCGATATAAGCTCTGCAAAAATTAATGATTTTTTCGAAACAAACTCAAGATCGAATTCTTGCAAGATGACAATCCATTTATTATACTTTCCGCCAATCATCCTTCGAGTGAGGACAAATTGAAACGGATTGACATGGGATACAACCAAGGTCAGGCGAAGGAGAATATAATGTCTCAACCGTTGTATTAATATTGCACATTGATCTAGGAACTAAGAATCAATCTCATCAAATAATAATCAACAAATACTCATGAAATGGTGTTAATCGGAACCAGAATGGTTTCCTCTCTGTATATTCAATAAACAATGAATGGTTACAATACCAATGTCAAGCAATAGCTTGAATCCATGAGGAATTCGAATACCTAAGGAGGCAATTTGAAATCAATGAGTGATTCTGGCTTAACTGACTTTGAGCCATTCAATCACATTCAGTTAACCACTTGACCAAAACCCTAATTGACTCACCAAACCCTAACTGAAGTCAGAGTGCAATAAATGACTAAATCTCAACTGAAGGAGATCAAACACATGTCATAGCAAGCCAACCATCAAGTGCTAGTGCTCCATGACTTCAATGAACCCCAATGAGGTTAACTGAAGCTAAACTGATCATCAGAAGTAGGTGGAGGTGCCCTTGTTGACTCCAGATCATTAAATAATATTAAATAATCATTAAATAATATATTTAATGAGAGGAGGCACCTTAACTGACTGGTTGAACTGATTGTAACCACCAGTTAGCAATTGGGTGCATTAATATCACTTAGATCACCCCTGGAGTGCTCCAGTTAGCCTCCTTGACTATAGAAAAAGGCTAAGTTAGACTCCTTGACTATAGGTAGGCGTGGGTGTGACTGCATGATGGCAATTAATGCTCCACTGATGTCAATTAATGTCAATTATACTTAGGATAGTGGTTTAACTAGGCCAATTTGACCAAAAAGAGTGTGTATGATGGTAAATGTCTCCAACACATTGAGTCACATGTACGGTAGCTAAGGAAAGCTTCTCAACATGGGAATAACAAATCTATGCGTCAATAAGATTCTGGATTAGATAGTATATGACATGTTCTTGGATCTCCTCATCCTCTTGAACCAAAACCATACCAATCGTCTCCATGGACGTGGCCACATAAAGTAGAAAATCATGGCTATATCCTGGGGGACTAATCACTGGGGATAATTCTAGGGCTCACTTGAGTGCATCAAAGGACTCCTGGGCTTGCTCATCCCAAAAAAAGGTGGTGTCCTTATTCAAAAGACGCATAAAGCCTCTAGTCAAATTGGAAAAATTGACAACGAATCTGTGTAAGAAGTTTTCCATGCCTTGAAAACATTGAAGATGTCTAATGTTTTTCGGGGGAGACAACTGAAGTATTTCCTCAACCTTCAAAGGGTTGACTCTTATACCCTCTTTGGAAACAATGAATCCTAATAAGCGACTAGACTTCACACAAAAGATGCACTTGTGAGGATTTAACTTGACCAAATAATGGCAGCACCTTTCGAATACTAATCTCAAATGATAGGAATGGCGCATTCTCATATGAGAATGAGCAGCAAGGTCATCCAAAAATACTTTGATAATCAATTTGAGATCATGGAAGATCAAGGTCATATTCCGTTGAAAAGTAGCTCCGACGTTCTTAAGGCCAAAAGGCATTTTCCGATATGCAAAGGTTCCCTAAAGAAAAATAAATGTAGTCTTATGTTGGTCCTTGGGTTTAATTTGTATCTAATTGTATCTAAAAAATCCATCCATAAAGGAAAAAGCCTCGCTACCCACACACTCATCCAAAATATGATTAATAAATGGTGTGGGGAAATTGTCCTTAGGACATGAATGATTCAAATCATGGAAATCAGTACATATGCGGATAGCTCCCTGCTTCTTATCAACCAGAACGGGATTTGAAACCCACTCCATCAAGGGAACGGGATAGATAAAACCATCTTCCAACAGTTTCTCTATCTCTACCTTAATCACGGGTGCTTTCCTAGGATTCACTATAGGCAAGCATTGTCAAACAGGCTTAGCATTTGGATAATTTTTAATCTCGTGTTCAACAATGCGAGGGTCAATACTTGACATTTCATCGTAATACCAAGCAAATATATCACTAAATTATTTAAATAGCTCAGTGTATTGTTGAATCTCAGCATGGGAACATTCTGCCCCAATATAAACATTCTCTATCCTACCAGGATTGCGAGAGATATTGATAGGAATGGTAGGAGATATATTCACCATGTTCCCATCAGCCATCGGACCAGGAGAGCTTAATGGAACAATGGGACTACCAATTCTCTCACTAAGAACCTCCATAAAGTCCTCACGCTCCAAGTGGTCAAGCTAGGGAAGAAAATAAGATCTATGATGCACCTCTTCCCAAGGTGGCTCAACCCCTAACATGGCCTCAATAATCGCTTCATCTGAAGGAAAAATTCTCTCACTAAGAACCTCCATAAAGTCCTCACGCTCCAAGCGGTCAAGCTCGGGAAGAAAATAAGATCTATGATGCAACTCTTCCCAAGGTGGCTCAACCCCTAACATGGCCTCAATAATCACTTCATCTGAAGGAAAAACACTATCAAGGCATTCATGCATGTGAGAAGACTGAACTGCCCATGCAGGAAGCACATATAGGTCCTCCTCCTTCATCCGTGAAGAGGAAGGACTAGGCTCTGCAACACATCCAATATTAGCTTAATAAGCTACCATAGTTGCAGGAAATGACACGTTTGTCATGATGGGCTCACTCGAAGTATTCGGTGTAGGAAGAATCCAAGGATCTTTGATATGACTTGTGCAAAAAGACACCGATCTCACAGATGTCGAAGACTCACCAGAACTAGACCCTATCATAAGGACAAGTGTAGGACAACTAAAGCTTCCCATGAGGGATGGATACATGCCCACACCCACACTCCTATTTGCCAGCTGAGAGTGCTCTACAATCGGGATCGAAGCTCCCAAAGATGCGGTAACCGACGGATTCTTGAATGACGTTTGATCAATCATAACTATCTTCCCAATAAATGGAAAGCATACAATGCAAAATAGTGAAGAAGATACGACTTGCATACTGTACATCCAATTCCTACCCGCAAGAGATTATAGTCAAGGGGCGCATCAACCAACTCGACCTCTATTGCAATGGTCTTCCCTCCCAAACGTACCTTAAGGGAAGGAAGCATCCCATGCAGCCTAAACGATCTCCCATCGAACACAGTCAACATGGTACCAGATTTAGACAACTCAGGGGAACCTAAACCCTTCCAACACGATAAAAACATCACAGAAGCAGCAGCGCCTTCGTCAATCATGGTGCACTTGATGGTCATGTTAAGACATTCTACATGAATCAAAAGAGACACATAGTAAGGCAAGCGAGGTTGAAGTCTTGCGGTTTCAAATTTAATCATAGAGGAATAATTATCATCATTCACACCAAGGGCAGAAAGCAAAGCCTTCCTTTGCAAAGGACAACTCTGAAGTACTTCTAGTGCAAACATCGCACAAGGAGTGTGGCCCAAATCCTTGACAACAGAATAGTTCTGGGTGGCTTAGGAATTAGGATTGTGCCCTGAACGCTTAAGGAGTCTTTTAGGAATGCAAGGTGCAACTTCAGGTTTGTCCATAGGTTGTTCAATACGCAAAGGAGTCCCTGGAGGATCAGGTTTCTTTCCTGGTTTGGGTTGTGACGAACCATAGTCCTTTGCATGGGTCACAACCTTCGTAGCATGCACCATGTTAATGAAACCATGACCACTACGCTCCAGTGGATATTGATCACCACGAGACTGGTAATGGATCCTCGAGTTCATGTTTTGATTGTGAGGTAAAGGGTTAGTTGGCACAGCTGGGCCCTGTGCTAAGAATCTCGAGGCTTCATTGATACGAGGGCACAAATAAGTGAGGTGATCATCCTTACATAAATTTCAAGGAAACTTAACATTACATTTAGATCAATGTTACATGGGGACTCGCCCCCCAGGGTCAGGGATGCACCCCCCTCGCTCCTTGCGCCCTGAGGGCTCGGGGGCTTCTGGGGAAACGTTTCCCAGCGTCCCCAAAATTAGGAAACTCCTGAAAACACACAAGGGGGCACATCCCATATTCTACAGCATCCTCCAATGAAGGGGGGCTCCCAGATGCCCCCCATACCCATGCCCCCTCACCCCCTCCTGAAACTGGGGGGCTTCCAGACGTCCCCTCCTGAAACTGGGGTGCTCCCAGACGCCCCCCCACTTTTAGTAGTTTACATGGGATGAATTATTGAACTTTTATTGCTGGGATTTAATAATTTATAATATTATTTTTTAATAATACTTGGACACCCCCTCGCCCCCTCGCCTCCCCCGAATATCACTAAAATTTGGGGTGGTCTCCACATGTCCCCAATGTGCGTTTCCCCGCTCCCGCGCCCTCGCCTCCCGAAAACTTGGGGGAACATTGGTTTAGATTTCTTGTCCCCCCCAACATTACGGACATTCTTGTCATTAGTATTAGCATTTTCATTCCTATTCCCACCCTTACGATTGTTCTTACCCTTCTTTTTATTCCTTCCGGGTTGTCGGTTACCCTTTTGGTCCGACGATTACACCGAAAGCACACTCACCGTTTGGGTGGGTTTAGACAAAGCCATGGCTTGTCCCAAAGCAGATTGGTTGGTTGATAATTGACTGACCTGTTTCACAACCAAATCCATAGTTTTAGCACTCGCACAACCAACAATGCCATCGGCATGTGGTCCAGGTTTAACTTTGGGGTTGAAACTAGAACGCAGAGCATTGGGAATGATATCATATAACAAACCAAATTGAGCATAAATCAAATCCAATTCCTGCACCCTAAAAATGGCTTGTTCCTCATTTTGCACTCCGGATTTAGAAACATCCTTAGCTATATAAGGCAATAACGACTTAAGGAACCATTCGAGGAGGAATTTCGGTGGTATAAAGGCTTTAATCAACCTCTTCCGTCTACACTACTCTTGGATATGGTCTGAGATATGTGTGGCTTTATCCTGTCAAAATGTTGAAAAGAGTTCTGTACCAATGTCGTAATGCATAGGTAGTTGGAAGTGGTTAAGAAAAGTCATCGCTAGGTCATCGAACAAAGCGAATGCCCCCTAGGTAACTCTATATACCATTTCGCGGTAGGCCCTATAAGGGTGCATTGAAATAGACTTAAATAGATCAAATATTGGTGTAAGGAATTTGAAGAGCAACATAGGTGAAAGGTAGTAACATGTTCACTTGGATCCTCTCCTGGTTTGCCCTCGAATTTGGGTATGTCTGAGGGAAGCTTAGTAGGGACATTCGGCCAAGTCGGGTTATGAGATACAGGATCGTTCGTCAATCTCGACAAGTCAGGAAGATTTAGCGTTGCGAGGAAAGGGAACCTAGGATGAGTAGGTCGATGGACTGCTCCCTGATAGTTTTGATTCACATAGGACTGATTACCATAACCATCATGGCCTTGACCATAGTGCCCTCCTCCCGTTTGACCCATGTAGGGTGGCATGGAAGCACCATAATGTGGTGTACCTGACTATTTAGGGCTACAAAGCTATAATTTGGAGAGTAAGTGGGTTGTTGATACCCGCACCCATAAGGTCAAGAACCCTGTCCATATTGTGTCCCATAATAAGGTCCACAAGTCATCGCATGGGATGTCCCATGAGACACTCCGTAAGAAGGAATATATGCTCCAAAAGTAGGAATATACATTATAGAAGTAGGAATATACACTTCGGAAGTAGTAATGTGACCTCTAGAAGTATGAACACGACCTCCCAAAACAACGGGTGGTACTTGAACCTGAGACACAACTAGTCGAGTAACAACAGTACGGATATGACTCATAGCAACATTCCGGCCCAAAGGACCACGTGAATGAGGTGGAGGGTGAACATTTTAAGAAATAGGGACAGAGGATGAAGGGACCTGTGAAATTATGTACATGTTGTTACCTATAGTCACTCGTATTGGATCTGGTATCCTAATAGGATCACTAATCCTAGGCCTAGCAGGAATATGTGATGTAGCTTCCACCGCCGGGATGGAAGGTGCAATGTGACTTGTGCTTCCAAACCTCTCCACATTTTAAGGAATGAGAGTGCCCCCAGGTTTAGTGTTAGGCTCAAACTGAGACTCAACATGAAATTTCAAATCATGTGTGGGAAAACCAGACATACCATAACTACCATAACTAGTGCTCACAAGTTCAAAATGAGTCTCATCATCTGCCAGCATTCCACAATAAATGGGGGATCAACACTATAATAAGTAGGTGTTGTAATCTCACAGATCACATAAGGTTACCAATAATACATACTAAACATACATAACTATAAATCAGAGACAAGAGATAAGAACAGATAGGAAAATAGATTATATTATTGCAATGAGTTCATACAAGACAGAGAACTGAACCGAGTTCTCGTTTGGCTCAACATCCTAATATATACAATGTACAGACAGTTACAAAATAACTACTTGTCAGTTCGGTGAACTGACACGACTTTTAGTTAGCCGACCTAATCTTTCTAGTTAGTCGGCCGACCGACTTAGTCGGCTGATCGACTAAGTCGGCCTATCGACTTAGTCGGTTGATCGACTAAGTCGATCTTCGTTCAAGTCAACTTCATCAAATTGCTCCTTCTACATCTCCCCCATGAACAAAACGTTTCTTCATCCCGAAGAAACAGGGAGGTACAAAAATTGAAGCTCTGTCGAATCGTTGAAAATTGCTACTACGGTGGACTGTGCAGACGGATGGTTGGTCTCTTCTGGACGCAGAATTCGACGATGGCCGGTGCTGTGATGGCAAGGTGATGCTGAAAGTCCGTCCAACTCTGTAAGGCTTTCTGGATGTCGATCGTCAATGTCGTTAAACTTGACAGTACCAACATCTTTTCTGAAATGGGCATTTCTACAATTTTCTCCATATTGGGGCCTAAGGAGTGGTTCTGCTCTTCTGCTGCGTTGATAAGTCGTTTCATCTGGGGGCAGATGACATCAACCTTTTCTAGGTTTGGCAGATCCTGTTGCACCCATTGGTGTGCTTCCCATTTCAGTTTCTGCAGCTTGTTGGTCTCCAGCACTATCTGATCTTCTATCGTCTATCTGAGTACTGCTTCTGTGGTTTTCCTGCTCTCCAAGGCCTGAATGCCTTGGCGATTCTATCGTGTCTGTTGGTAGACCCGCCCATAGTGAGTAGGCCAGTCGCGTAAAACGTCTTCTGTGACAACAGACTCCTCCATGTGGTCCTGGAGCACCTTGTAGGCCTCTGAAAAGGCAGTGTGTTGTGCGAGGAGTAGTCGAGCAGTCTCCTCCTTTTGTTCTTCCTTATTCTCTTGCATCCGGGCCTGAACGGTCGATACCATAGTCTCGAAGAGCTGGTACACTCTTTCAAGTGGTCGATCTGTGTCGACTTCGACATGGCCTAGTATCACGGTCTGTGCTAGAGATCTGCATCTGCCAAGAAACTCGACTTCTTCTGCATTTTTGGCTGTAAGCTCTTTACTTTTCCGAGCCGTCCTTAGCTTTGCTTCTTCGGCCATGGTTTTGAGGAGTTGACCGACCTCTGTGTCGGTCAAGGAACTTGCATCCCTTAAGCTGATCCGGAGGTCAGAAGTTTTGGTCTGATGTGCTTTCTTCTTCTTGTGTTTGTTGGCCTCCTACTCCTGGGTGCCTTCAGCAGTTGAGGTTGGGTCTGTGATCGGGGGAACGGAAGTCGATGGATTCTCTGGTTGGGGGGTTGTTTTGACTACGTTCGGTTGAGAAGATGTATGTGGTTGTGATAGGTCTAGTTGTGAATCTGGTGGTGGTGGGGGGGGTGGTGAAAGTGGTGGTGGAGCTGATAGGGTCAGAGAAGAAACTGGGGTGGATGGGTTGGATAGAATATGTGGTGGATTGCCGTTGGAAGAGATACCTGCTTCTAAAGGTGTAGTGGGTAGGTCGTCCTGGGCGTCGGTGTTGATTGGCTCCGTGATAGACTGTGATGCTCCAATTACATCGCCTTGTTGGTCTCGGGTGAATGTCGTCGTAATATTTGCATAGGGATTTTTGCGTAAATAGAGAGGAGCTGTTGTTGGTATTTTATGGGCCGACTGAAACAGTGCAGGCAGCGTCGCAAAGAAAGCTTTAAGCTCAGCGTCCTGGTCGACCTTTGCTTTGACTGTCTCCGGGATTGCTGTTTGATAGATGTTCTGGGGACTACCAAACTATTGTACTGATGCTTGCTCCTCGACTATGAGTGTCGGGGATGGAGGTGGAGGGGTCGACACAAGGTCGACAATGTTTTCAGGCACCAGTGTCATTTTTGCTTTCTTTGGCCGACCCTCCAGAGCTCCTGCGTCCAGATACCTTTGAAACTGAGTTTCAACTGATACTTTATTTGCAGTGGCGTCCTCGACAATGTTGATGGCCGCAGCTACTAGCTCCTCCTCATTGTCGGACGAGTCAGCAAGGAGAAGCTTGCGCTTACCCTTGCCTTGGTGTAGTTTTTGGGCCTTGATCCTCTTTCTGGAGACAACTATCTCCTTGGCCAGCTTCTTAATGATGCTTTTAGATAAATCATATTCTGGGTCGGCGTCCTAGACTTCACCTGTCGGTATTTGAATTGGGTCGACAGTTGCTTGAGCCAGAGGGGTTGTTTGTTGTTGTGGTTGTACTGTTGGTTGTTGTTGTTCTGTCGACTATGGGTCGACTACCTTTGCAGTTGGAGGTTTGACAGTGATGTGTACCTGACTGGTGGGCACGGCCGGGGTGTCCTCCGACACAAATATGCTGATATAGAGGTTCAGCTCGTAGTCTTCCTCTTTTTCCTGGTCGGTAAGTGGCTCTGTGATGGAGAAGTCGACCTGTTTGGCAACCTTGGGTATTTGTATTTTTCTTTGAGCCTATCGGGTCAATTCCTGGAAAATATGGTCGACTGTCGGATAGTAGTCGAGGTCCTGGGATTTGGGGTCCTGACCTTGCATGTACCAGACCGACGTGTTGTCGAGCTCTAACTGTATATGGGAGTCTACAGGGAGGTTTCGTCGGATGTTTTGGGGCACCCTCCACCTCGTCGTGTGAACCTTCAACTGCTGAAACCAGTTTTCTAAGAAGACTTTCCCCTGTGCTAGCTCATGCAGGGTTCCTTTTTGTGAGAAGGGTTTGAATCATTTCATTTCGAACTTGGTCGGCCCCCAAAATACTGGACTGCCTTTTGGATAGATATGATACATGACAATCCAGAGAATAAGAGAGAGAAGCTTGATTATACCTCCTATCTCTTGGCATCTTTCGCAGATGATTTTGACCATGTCGGCGACATAGTCTCCCCATGGATAGATCCGACCGTCAGTCGCAATTGTGTCGACAGCCTATAGCATCTCTAGTTTGAGGTCGTTGCCTCGACCGGCTAATGTAAGGGTGATTGCAATGATTTTAGCCACAATTTGTGGCATCCGTGTCGTAATCTGGCCAATCATCAACCCCTTGGAATTCTTTCCCGATAGCGAGCCCGTAAGCTCTTCGAATAACCCTTCTTTTATCCCAATTGGTACACGGCTGCCTTGGTTGGATAGACCAGTAAGTCATGAGATAACATCCCCGGTAATGTCGATGGGCCTGTCGAAGTAGAATCAGCCATTGTGGTAACGGTTGATAATGAATTTGACCACTGCTTTTTTCATCCCACCAAAGCTTGCCATCAGTGGGGCGTTAGGGTAGTTGAAGATGGTGCTCTGCCAGATTTTCTTGGTGGCCTGGGTCATCCTTTTGTCGACATAGGCCCATTCTTGGATTTCTGTCTAGAGTCTCTGCCATTGACCGTATTGGACTCTAGCATTTTTAATGTTCTTTAATCGGCGGACCAAGGGTGTGTCCTCTGCCTGCAGCTCTCTTGCCTTAGCCGCTGCTCGGGTCAGTTTGGGTGCCATGGTGTCGGGTTGGTCGAAGGTGTGACAGGGTTCTTGGTCTTTAGTCGATTGAGGTTGCGGTTGCTCTGTGGGTAAATGGTGTGGTGGATGAACCTTCGACTGTCTTGTATTTATAGGCGCGGGTGTTTTTGCGTGTGGGGATGGACGTATTAATGGCGGACTGGACAGTCCGACTGTAATGCTCAAATGGGACTTAATGGTGGAATGTGTGCGACGCTCGAGGCCATCAATGCGTGATGGGACTCTTGAGGTCGTCGGTCGATGTCGGTGGTGAAAATGGTCGGCCGGACTGGTTGATGAGGATGGTCAAGGATGATGATGTCGGTTATCAAAGTAGTGAGTTGCTATCATGTTTGTGGTGTTTTGACTGTATTGTTTTATTTTTTTGAATTTTTTTTTCTTTTTTTATGGGTTTTGATTGACGGTTAAGGTCGTTATTTGTTTTTTTGTTTTTTTAGTTTCTGTAACGTTTGAGTCAGGCTCCATTAATGAGCTTCCGAAATTTCTAGGCCCTGTATAGTATTTAGTCGGACCAAGCCATTGGGGTGTATTTCTTCAAAAATGTAAGGTCCCATCTATTCTGTATGTAGTTTCTTGGGTTTTCCTTTGACTCGACTGTTATAAAGTAAAGCAAGGTCGCTGACTGACAGGTTTTTGTTTTTGATGTTACGGTCGTGCCATGATTTCTGTTGTTGTTTGTGAATTTCCTGGTGTTGGATAGCCATGAGTCTATGTTCTTCTAGCTTACTGAGCTAGAATAGTCGTTCCGTTCATGCCTGTTCGACATTGACATGTGGTAGTTGTGCAATAATAGGTGTCTGCTATCGAAAGTGTAGGGGGACGACTGCTTCTTGCCCATAGACTAATCGGAAGGGGGTTTGGTCGGTCGACCGTTTATATGCTGTCCTGTATGCCCAAAGAACCACAGGGATTTTCTCATCCCAGTCGTCTTTGTCGGTGCTGCATATTTTGGTTAACCCTTTTGTCAATGTTTTGTTGAAAGCTTCAATCGCGCCGTTCGACTGAGGATGATATGCAGTGCTTCGTCAGTGGTTGATGTGAAACTGGTCAGTCAAATTTTTGATGGTTTTGTTGATAAAGTGTGATCCTTGGTCACTGATCAATGTGAGTGGGCATCCGAATCTAGTGATAATGTTTTCGTAGATAAACTTAGCAGCGATCTCACTTGAACATGTATCGACGGGTTCAGCTTCTGCCCATTTGGTGACATATTCCACTACAGTGATAATATATCTTGCACCTGATCGTTTGGCAGGGATAGGGAACAGTCCTATGAAGTCTATAGCCCAAATTTCGAATGTGAGACTAGGGTTTACAGATATAAAGGGCATTTTTGTGCTTGGGAGAGGTCGACCAAGTCGTTGACATCTGTCACATCGACTAACGAAGCTTTTGCAATCTTTGTGGATTGTCGGCCACCATAATCCTGACTGTTGAATTTTCTTTGCAGTGGTGTCTGCTTGGAAATGTCCTCCTGCAGGGCCATAGTGTGCTTCATGCATGATTTTTTCTCTCTCATGGTCGAGTACACATCTTCTGATAATGTCTTCTAACCCCATTTTGTACAAAAATCCATTGATGAGGCTGTAGGGTGCAGCCTTCATAGCTAAGATTTGTTTTTTCTTGGTGTTCAGACCTTCTAGTTCCTGACCTGTCTCCAAGAACTGAGCAATTTCTTCCAGTTCTTCAGGTATGGCTTCTATGCGAAATAGATGTGCATCCGGCAAGTCGTCATTGACTCGGGTCGGTTCCTCCCCTGTGTTGATATGGGATAGGTGGTCGGGCCCAACATTTAACTTTCCTGGTCGGACCACTACTTCAAACTCAAATTCTTGAAAAAGAAGTAGCCATCGACAAATTCTCCCATGATGAAGAGGTTTATTAACAAGTTACTTCAAAGCTTGATGGTCGGTATAAAATGTGAAGGGGTTGGCCAATAGGTAATGTCGATACTTTTGGAGGGCAAAGACCATACCTAGGGCTTCT
This sequence comes from Pseudotsuga menziesii, assembly GCA_001517045.1. Lineage (NCBI taxonomy): Eukaryota > Viridiplantae > Streptophyta > Pinopsida > Pinales > Pinaceae > Pseudotsuga > Pseudotsuga menziesii. The sequence goes on from LPNX010453801.1 coordinate 96,444, forward strand.
CTTTCACTGGTCGAATAGTTCCTTTTAGCCTTATTTAATTTTCGACTATTGTACACTATAGGGTAATCCATCCCATAATCCCCTGGTTGAGTCAGGATTGCTCCGATTGCTATTCCCGAGGCATCGATATGCACATGAAATTTGGTCGACCAGTTTGGAAATTTGAGTATAGGGGCTTCGACTAGTTTTCTTTTCAGTTTGTCGAAGGATATCTGGCATTCCTCTGTCCACTTAAATTCTTAGTCTTCCTTTAATAATTCTTCTAGAGGGTATGTCATGTCTGAATAATGTCTTATGAATTTACTATAATAGCCTATATGGCCCAGTAACACTCGAACTTGTTTAGGTTTTATTGGTGGTTTCAGGTCAAGGATGATTTTAATCTTGGCAAAATCGACTTTGATACCATCTTTACAGACAATATGCCCTAAGAGTATTCCTATAGGAGTCATAAAGATACACTTCTTAATGTTCAGGGAGAGTTGAATCTGTCAACATCTCTCCAGCATAAGTCAAAGCCATGTGCAGTGATCTTTTAAGGTGGAGTAGATAGTCCAATCGTCAAAGTATACTGCCATGGTCTTATAGATATATTCTTGGAAGGTCTTGACAACAATTTGGGAAAACACTGTAGGTGCATTCTTTAGCCCAAAAGGCATAACTCTATAAGCAAAAGAGCCAAATTCATAGACAAATGTTTTCTTCTTTTGATCTTCTTTTGCTATGGGCACTTGGTTATACCCTGAGAAGCCATCTGTGAATGAATAACATTCATGGCCTGCAACTTCATTCAAGATCTCATCAGCATAGGGGGTTGGGAATGGATCTGTTAATGTTACTTTGTTAAGCTCCCTAAAGTCAACACAAATTATCAACCTTGTCAGGTCATGTTTCTTTGGCTGTACTACCATGGGACTTGCCCATTCAGACTGGTCGATGGGGTAAATGATCCCTGCTGCTAACATGTTGTCTATTTACTTTTTAACTATTTCTTTGTACTTATGAGTTAGTTTATAAGGTCTTTTCTTGACAGGTCGGACATCAGTTTTAGTGTCTATTTTCATTTCTCCCATTTCTTGTACTAATCCTTTTAAGTCTGTATAGTCCCTTGCAAAGACATCCTGGAACTCTCTAAGTAAGTTCACTATTTCAGTGGTCTGTTGTTCATTCCAGTAGTCACCAATCTTGGCTATTTTTGGTCGGTCGTCATTTGAAATGTCGACCTCCTTAGTTTTCACTTTGGCATCTAGCCACTCTGGTGCTTTAGCTTCATTGATCGGACGACTTCCTTCTGTGAACTATGAGAATGTGGTAGGGAAGTCGGCTGCAGTCATTCTGTCAAGATCTGGTTTGTTGGTGGTCTCGACTTTCAAGATTGAGTAGATCGGTTTGGTTGTTTCAATGTGGTCGGTCTTCCATCTGAAGCTCTTACCTTCTGTGTGTTCATTTTCTAAGTGTAAATGTGTCGACTGGGATTTTGATTCAGTTTGTATCTTGTTACAGTCCTTGATTTGTTGATAGTCTTGGGAGGGTTGTTTTTCTGTCAGTTGGAGAAACTGTTTGATTTGGTGTGCTACCCCGGCCAATTTTTCGTTTCGAGGTATGAACTGGAAGTCCTTAATAAAATTTTCTTTAAGTTCATGCCAAAAGAATGTTTCACCTCTAGCTTCCTCCATCTTATACCATTTATTAGGTAAGTCGGCTAGGGTTGAAGGAAACAGATGTGGCCAGGCTCGCTCATCTTTGTATCCAAGCCTTCTCCACTCCTTTTCACAAAGCTTGATGTGTTATTCTAGGTTTTGTCCTTGGACAAAGATAGGGATTTGAGCTTCCTAGGTTAACTTTTTTCCACCAAACCATTCGACAAAGAAAGTTGAAGCAGTTGTCCAGGTCTGAAGTTTTGATTGATGGGTGTCCCACCATCTAGCTGCTTGACCTGTAAATGTTTCCACTAAGCTTTGAAGTCTGCCATGTTCTCCAATATTTTTAGATACTTGTTCGACATGCATGATTGGGGATTCTCTCTCCTTATACCTGGGCAGTTGAGTAGTATGTAAGCTGGTTGGTTGTAAGGTGGGTCATTCCCTAACTTTCCTTTCAAATACTTTGGGGATAATTGATACAATGAAGCACTGTCGGGTGGGTTTTTTCTGTACTTTTTGTATAGTCCAGCACCTATTGCTTGTGTTTCATAATTTTCCATTTCCCAATCATATAATTCAGCATTTGAATTATAACCAATTGATTCTTGGTTACCTAAGTGAAGTTCCCCATAGATGTTTGGCTCTGTATAGTCCGTATTGTTTTGGATTTGATACAGTTGTCTGACATCGATTTCCTCATCAATTGGTTTGGTCCAAGGTGCTCCTTGGGAAGGATTAATGGGTACAATGACTTTGTGACCATTTCCTTTTAACTTAATTCACTCTTTGTCTAAGGATATGGAGGCTTTCATCTTCCGTCCCCAAGGTCGACCAACTAATGATGGAAAGGAGCTAGATCCTTCCTTTGGGTCAATAATTTCGAAATCAACCTTAGTTGATATTCCTTTGATGGTCGTGTCGACATTTTTCCAAACCCCAATGGGTTCAATGAGACCTTGGTCGACGAGTTTTAGGTAGATGCCTGACTCATAGAGGTGAGGTCGGCCCATCGTTTCCCATGTATCCCGGGTCATGATATTTACCTGAGATACGAAATCGAGCACTACTTGTCGGACATGGAACCCCTCAATTTCCAGGTCGACAAGTGGGTCGACATTGTTTTTGTCTTTTTTATTTAGGCTGCAAATGTTCTTAGTTTGTTTTTTAGGATTAGTACTTTTTATTTGATGCAACAAATCAATGAATTGGGCTATAGATTTGTCTGTTTGAGTGAGATAGATTAATTGTTGTACTGTGTTAGGTCGACTGCTAACGAGGTCTTCTTTTTATGCAATGTCTTGAAATATATGTGTTGCTTCTTGATATGTGTGTTTTTCTTTCATAGGATTCGGATAGCCATTTGTGTTTTTAAGTTTACTAATTTGGGGAATATAAGGGCCTATTTTTGTGCCTTGTCGAGTAACGATATGTAGATTCTTAGTAGTTAGCACATCATGCTTTTGTACACACGACAAGACATTAACATTTTTCTTATTATTGATTTTCTCTAACATGGTAGGACAATCCTCCAGAGAGTGATCGCCTACTCCACAATGGTTACAGAATTTCAGATCAGTCCTGTCCTTGTATGGATAGTCGGCGTATCGGTGCCCTTCTTTATGACATATAAAGCAATGGGTAGATCGACACGGTCATATGCCGTGATTCCCGACTAATCGACCTCTTTCGACAAACCCTTGTCGTCGATTGTCGTACCGGCGCTCATAACGTCGGCCTTCGTATCTTTTCCCATTCTGGTCATTGGTATTATTTTGCTCATTATTTTGCACTACTGCATTCATCTGGTAGACCGCCTGATAATTCTGTCGGTTTTTCAAGTTTAATTGACAGTCGGCCGTGTTGTGACTTTTTGTCTCATAGGTGGCGCACAAGGAAGCCTTTGCGTTTTTCATGTTAAACGAACATTATTTCGTAGAATGACCTCTGTGCTCCAGGAAAATATCACAAAATGCTTTAGTTTGCACAAAGCGGACGTCTTGTCGACTGTATTCGTGTCGACAATTATCTTTCGAGTGTCCGGCCGTCGAACATTTAGTACAACATATTTCTTGATTCTTGAGGGTCAGTTCTTTCAATGACTTCTGCACATTCTTGAGCTGTTCCTCTAGTCTATGGTTTGTCAGATAGGCAGGTATATCTTCGTCCATTTCCACCTACAGAGCTTTGGTCAGGGCATCTTCATATGTCTTGAACGTTTCCAAACTGATATGTCGGTGTAATTTCTGTGATAATCCTGCAAGGAACCATTGAATTAGTAGTTTCTCATCAATAACATAATCTAATTGGCTTAATAGGTCCTTCCAACATTTGTCGTAGTTGCGGACTGTCTCCCCTGGATTTTGCTGTGTCGTTTTGAGCTTTTTGGCAGCCAGGTGCTTGGCATCTGGGGTTTTGAAGAATGAAAGAACTACGCCTTGATCTCAGCTTTCGTCACTCTGGGTTTCCTTTTTGAAAAGGTCATGTACCATGTGAAGGCCCTTTTTCGTAAGGCTCCCGCGAACTGAGCCATTTGTCGGTCTTCATCCGTCACCTGGTTTGCTTCCCAGGTCGACTTGCAGATGAACCAATGTCGTCTGGGGTCTTCATCCCCCTCATAAAGAGGAATGTGAGCTAATCCATGACCCATGTTTGAGTCACTTTCACTGCTCTCAGAAGTCGGCGGAGGTGGAGGTGTGGGTGGTGGTGAAAGTGGTGAGGTTGTTGAATTAGTCGGGCCTGCAGAGTTTTGGTCAACGGAACTTGTGCTCCCGTCATTGGTTTATTCGTCTTCAACGTATAGTGGGTTTTTGTGGATTTCTACTATCGATGGTCCACTGCAACTTTGTGTGCATAGGTCTTCTTGTTCAATTTCTTCAAAATCTGTACTTGGCGGGGGGGCGGGTGCTCCTTCCTGTGTCGGTAAGAGCAAGTGGATACTTTGGAGGGAGGGTGCTGCCTGAAACGTCACCCAGTTTCCCTTGAGCGGTCGACGTATGATAAGGTGTTGACCCGTGTATGTGTCATTTCCTAGTCGACTGCATATGCTATAGTCACCAACTCGTAGTTGTAGATCCTCTTTGATAATAGTCTGGATTCTAGTATGTGGATTTGTTGGGGAAAGGGTTATTTCGTCGTCGGGAGCTCTTATTTGGAGAGCTTCTGGCTGCTCTATCCACACTTCTTCCTCCGTAGGGGACACCTCTTGTGATACGCCCTCTTCCTGTCGGTCATGACCCGACTCTAGCAGATTCTCTTCACGGTCGTTCTCCCTAGGGTTTTGTTCTCTGCGCAGCTCTGCGGCTCTTTCGCGTCTGGCTTCCCTTCTCTGCTGTCTCTCGTCCCTTTCTTGTTTCTAAATGTCTGACATACTTTCGTACAGTACTATTTTCTTCAGGTCCTCTACGGTCGAATTTTCATTACTGGTGACGTCTATTCTCCTTAGGTCGACTAGGATCCACTATACTCTACCTTCGACACAAGACCAGCTACCCCCCCATAGCCTACCCGACGCTTTTAGAAATCCTGGATAGTTCGAATTAATTGCTCAGGAAGTATTCCCACTCCCTTTCTGCAATAAATTTATCCCACTTCTTTTGCTTGTCCGCCCAATTGGTGTTTGCTGGTTGTTTGTACAGTGGTGGTCGAGGTTCGATGATGTGGCCTGCTCTGTTCTCTATCAAGAATTTGAACAACAAGGTTGGAAAGGAGCACAAGAATTGTTCAGTGAAATCAGTGTAGAATTTCACTTTGACAGTTTCCACCGACGTTCGGTCTTCGACTGCTTGCTCCTCACAGAAGTCGTCGACGATTTTCTCAAACCACTCCAAAAAATTCGTTTGTCCCCCTCAAAACAGTTTATCTAGCAACTACTGTTCTTTAGTCGCGTCTGACTTTCTCATCCAAAAGCTGCTTCAACAGTTTTGGCACAAACTCAATGAATTTTTCATGTGTCTCTGTGAAAAATCTTGCTTTGGCTTCAACGACTATTAATCTGTTTCTTCTTGCATAATTTTGCAAGTAGTTCACAACTTTACGGTCCCACCAGTCCTTGATCTCCTGCTCTGGTATCATATGTGAGCATATATTTTAGACATGTACTATCGGCAATGGAACCAATGTTGTAATCTCACAGATCACATAAGGTTACCCATAATACATACTAAACATACATAACTATAAATTAGAGACAAGAGATAAGAACAGATAGAAAAACAGATTATATTATTGCAATGAGTTCATACAAGACAGTGAACTGAACTGATTTCTCGTTTGGCTCAACAGCCTAATATATACAATGTACAGACAGTTACAAAATAACTACTTGTCGGTTCGGTGAACCGACACGACTTTTAGTTAGCCGACCTAATCTTTCTAGTTAGTCGGCTGACCGACTTAGTCGGCTGATCGACTAAGTTGGCCCATCTACTTAGTCAGCTGATCGACTAAGTCGGTCTTCATTCAAGTCGACTTCGTCGACTTGCTCCTTGTACAGTAGGTCTATCATGAAAAGTACCTATCTCAGAAATTACAGGACCTAACTCAGTCATATCAGGTGAAGGATCATACGTAGGAGTAAACTCCCCATCTTCCACTGGAATGGGAGAGGGTGCTTCAGGAATACTTTCTTCATGGTCTCCCATCGTGTGTGAATCAATGTGTGAAGTAGCTCGCCTGGACTATCTATCTCTCTCTCACAAAGGAGGAGGAGATGTAGAAGGTGGAAATCTTGCTAAACGACGAGAACGGCAAGGAGCCGCACCCGAATCCATAATGACTCAAAAAATGTAAAAAGACTCTCTAACTACGCAAACCCTAGGAACGCTAACATGCATAGAGCATACACCAATAAAATATAAATCCAAACACAAGCAATCAAGGGTAGGATAAATGAGCTCCCGAATGAAGCAGGCATGTCTCGCCCAGGAGAGGCTTGAGACTCCCATACACAACAAGCGGAGGTGCATAACCAATTATTGTGGCCCTCAACTTCAATGTGTAAAGCGACTGTGCTGTCCAACCCCAACCTATCCGAGACACCCACAGAATAACCCCTGTAGAGTACCCCCTTGAAATCCTAGGTAATGCCACTAAGGTCACCTCAATATAATCAATGCTCAGGTGGACAATCGTAGGCGGGATTGATCGTATGGGCAGGGTAGCAAAGCTCGAAACTCTCGAAAGAGCCCCTAGATACGAATACAATCCTGGAAATATCTCCGATGCTACTCAGTTATGACTAGGGGTCATCCCAATCAATAACTTCTCACATTACCTCGTGCTTAACTCCCTTTTGAGAGGAGGATCCTGAGAAACACCAATTATACCAAGGAATTTCACACTCTCACCTGGACAGACACATACATGTTGTTGTTTAGTGATCTTGGAGAATTTACTCACAATGAACTATTCCAAGACCCTAAAACCTAATCTTGTTGGTGAACCCTATCAAATAAAATAGTGTAGTTCATTTTATTTAAGCGTTGATTTTAATTGTATTTATTACTCAAAAAAGGTAGATGACCATGCAACCAATGGTGTTATGACACAACATGAAGCAAAATGCACACCTAACAATCAATGCAAATGCATTGTTTCCATGAAAATAGGGTATGCTACTACGTGAAATGCACAATTTTCTTCGAATGATAAATGCAAGCAAATCCTGACTAATACTTCAAAGCAAATCTAGTGCAAGTACTATGCAAAATGCAAGATGCAATGCATAATAATAATCAAATATTTTTGGATTTTTTGAAATAAAAATGAGATACTAAAGCAAAAAAATGGTTCTACAACCCCTAGACTTTGAAATCACAATTAAGCAGCACTCAAGCAAAGTACTAAGGTAAAAGAAATATAATGCACTAATCTGAAAACAAAAAATTGAAAATGCAATGATAAGAACATTCTTCAAAAAAGAAATTTTACCCTAAAAAAACGTCTCTGGTTAGAAATAGAGGTGTATACAGACTCTAGTAGTATCAAAGGAGACTTAGCAATCATCCAAATCCACCCAGCAACAATCAATCTTCCTCTAGAAGGAAAAACTAAGGGCATACGCGACTGTTTGCAGTAAACCCATGTGTGTATGTGGATATAGCAGTGAAACCCGCGTATATACATGACTGTGAGTTAAAAACTTGCGTATAGGAAGAAAAGTGCATAAAAATAAAGGCAAATAGACAAGCTGAGACCAACTTCACACCAATAAGACACTACCAGGCTAACATGCCCCCAGACCCAACATAGAAACAGAGAAAAAAGAGCAATTCAAAGTCATTGAATGCTGATAGAAACCCCCAAAGGACAACTACTAGGAATTCCCCAGCAGAGTCACCAATTCTGTTACGGAGAGAAATTCCTATGGCTTGGGGTACCACAACAGATAGCTTGACTCTAGAAATCAATCATTTCCAATATGCAAGAGAAATCAAATATTTAACACTAAAGGATTAGACCTCGTACCTTATTTCGGATGGTTGAAGTAGATCCCCATTGAGCTTTCCAACTTCAGCTTGAATTGATGAATTACTTCCTCAACAATAAGTAAACAAGACAAGCATACTATATATATTGGTGTTAGATCTACTCTAGCATATATAATCAACAATGTATAAGCATTTGAAATCATCCATGGATAAAATATTCATTCAAACATACATTATTGGACAGGAAAATATATTTCTATTAATATAAAATCAGAAATTACAATGAATACAACCTCTGTCGGCACGCCTGCGAATCGGAGAAACTGAATCCCCCACTTGGGACTCCACCACCTCAATCCTCCATCTCTTGATAGCAAGCTCACAAGCAAAAGGCAAGCTTGGGAAGAACACCAAAGTGCTTCAAGGGACAAAGGGATGCAAACTCAAGCACAAGTTTCGGCAATAATGGACTATAGTTTCTTTGCTCTCAATTCTCTTATGCCTTCAATGTATCCAAAGGGTTCCTTATATAGCTTTTCAATGGGGTAATGAAAGGTAGAATCCAAGCGATCTCAAGGCATATGGAAGGCCAGGAGACAAGTGAGTTGGATCCATGTCAAGGAAAGCTCCAAAAGGATTTGGATTTTGTACACATCCCGATGTACGTAGTTTTAGGGGTCAAACCCACATATATACGCAATAAGGGGTTTAAAAGTCACGTATAGAAATTTTCACATGTTTTTAGGGATGGTCTAGGAAACATCAACGGACAAAAAATGGTCCAAGGGGTCTAAGGAGTCTACAGAGGGACAGGGGAAGGATATACAAGTGTGATTCACCTAGTGTGGTAAAATAAGCTATAACAGGAATTGATTATAATTTGTCTCAACAGGTTGTTTCTTAAACCATTTTTTTCCATTAACAAGAAAACTAGTCGCAAAGGCAATACATTCTTCATAAATATAGAACTATAGGCTTCCAAAGTCAACTATCGAACCATCAAATATTAGAGCAAAAAAATATGTAATCTCAACATGGTATCCATCCATCCCCTCACATAAGGGATACTAACCTACTTATTTTAACCTCTAAGAACGCTGAGGTTGTGTTTTTTCATAATCTATTTTCACATGTTCAACAGGTTGATGAAAGGAACTTTCCACTTGTTCCTTTCATCTCTCCAAACTTTTACTTCATGGAAACATAACAAGGCAACTATAATTGAAAAGAGATCAACCAGAATTATTGCTTCAATTAAGGAAATGAACTAGATCTTCATTCAGAAAAACTTGAACAACGAGATCATGATCCCAACCCCAATCACAAATCAGATAGGACAAATATCATAATAATTTGGACTGGGATTAAATTGTATCAATAAATAAATGAAGTACATATGATTTATTACACGAATTAATAATAACACCACTCTTTAACATTATAATGTGTAATCATCACTCATAGACCAATGACAGTTCAAGTTTATCTTTTCAAGTCATTTTGGCAATGCACATACAAATAAGGGTCCTATATTTCACTGCTGGAATCTTTAAAATATTCTAAACTTGATATTTTATAGCTAAAACTTAGCCTTTTGAGATAGTTTTAAGAACTACAAAGTTCCTCAAAAGAACAAAGTTATTGGAAGAGATTAGTTGATAATATAAGAGCCATGCTAAGACTATCAATCAAACCAAAATAAATTGCAATTAAACCAAAAATTACTCTAAGGATTTACAGTTTAGCTACTAGGATAGACTTAATATGGGTCACTTAAAAGAAAAAGGATAGGAAGAAACTTGGTGTGACAGTTTTAAGACTAACAAAATGAATCAATGGAAAGCTTGTTGGTTGTGGACCCCGATCTTCCTGATTTAGAGATGTTATTTTAGTTGTGTTTGGATTCTAGCACCTGACGGGGGAGGGTAGCGATTGGTTTGGGAGCCCCCCCTAGCGGGGGTTGAGGGGTAGCACCCTCGTAGAGAAAATTTTTGGAAAAAATGCCTTGTAAAATTTTGAAATTTCAAAGTCATGACTTGGTCAATAATGGGTGATTTACGGGCCCATGGTATTTTCCCATGGCATTCCCTTTATAAAAAGGAAGGCATTGTAAAATGGTTGTGAATTGTATTGTAGCATTGCAAAACAATCTCTGTGATTGTGTGAGAGATATTGTGACTCATGAGAGTGTGAAGAGGTAGTGCAATGGGGTTGTTGCAGGTTGTATCCCTTCATTTTGTTGGATGGTATAATAATAAAGGACTGGAAATGTTTGTGTGGACGTATCCCATCTTGGGTGAACCACTTGATATCTATGTCTCTATTGTAATGTGTTTAATATTTATATCTTGTTTAATTGTTTAATTTTTTAATTGTTATTGCTCTGCAATCATGTTTTTCTAACAAAGCTAAGTATGATACTTCTCAATGTACCAAGTGTCTCTTTAACTGATTCTCTTATAGATCTCTCATAAGAGATATCTCAAAATTCCCTGACATTGAGGAAGGAACCCAATACCAATTTAAGTATCGATAGTTATCGACACCTCATTCCATACCTATAGTCATTATCACTCCTTTAGTACCTCTCCTTTTGGTCTTACTGAATGGATATTGAATGGATATAATGTCTCTATATTTTAGAGATAATTATAGATCTTCTCACTTGATGTTCATGCGTTACCGCATCTGAGTGGTCTCACTTTGCAAAGAGCTTTCCACGTGTTATTTGTATGTGGAATGAACAAATAGACTTAGATGAGTTCTTGTTTGGAATTTTGACATTTTGAAATCACTTGGTACAAAAAAAGAAGCTCTTCATAATGAAAATATCTATACCGCTATAAACACCTTATTATATATATTGACTAGCTTGATGCCATACAATGTATAACTCAAAATTTTTATCACCTTTTGTCCTGACTTGCTCCCACTTAGCTTTCTTGTAACCAATCCTAATAAGATCTTGACACCTGCCTATACACCTTGCATGTATTCCAAATCTACTCGATTTGTTAAACTAATGAGGGTTCCTCCTTGGTTTGATGTTCGCTCTACTTCTAGTCCATTATTGCTATTTATAACCTCCAAACGAGAACTTCTAATAAAAATGATGTTGTAGACTGATATTTTACTTAACACTTTCAAACTTGAAATAGGAGAAACCTCAAAATCAGAAATAGATAAAATATTATACAAGTTATCAAATATGGAAAATTAAAAGAATGTATTTATTTACTCTTTTCTTACTCGTTTTCATCAAATTTATTCTATTCTACTACTTCCATTCGCTAGACAATTAAGAGGATGGAAACTCCTAGGTTTTCACTTTAGTATCTTGGCAAGTAATTAGTTTGGTGATTCAATTCATGTAACATATGGAAAGTAATTATTTTGGTGTCTCATTTATTCAATTAGGGGTTCTTGATGAATTTTTCTAGTTGTTCTTTCCCTGAAAGTCAGATTGAATGAAATACAGTGTAAATTTATCGACGTTTTGGCTCAACAGTTGAATTATCTTCAATGTTTGCTCATGCTCTTAGACCCTTGCTCCATGTAGACAACAAGGCTTATTTCTACATGATAAATAGGAGAATTTGTGAGACTACATGCCCAGAATCTAAGTGAACTCTCAAGGAAGATAAGCATAATGATATGAAATTACATTTTAAATTGGTGGCTTAAAATTCCCTTTCACATTTTTGTTCTTTTCAAGTTGTATCAAACATCATTTGTTTTGGTTAAGTTAGAAATATATATGTACATGTTTCTAAAAATTATTTTTTTATACAAGGAATATTGTATTAAGGACAATTATAATATGGAGTGCATAAAGATTCAAAATATGGTCACCATTTTGTAGATACATTTTTGGTTATCCTAAAGGGATGGTCCATGGTTTAGCTTTCAAATAACTCGATGTTATTTTGGTTAGTTTGGACTAACATGCTCATCAAGTTTATAGACATATATCCTATGTGTGAAGCAAGAAATGAAGCGTGTATTGGATAGGCCAAAATACATGTCAAGCTACAATATTGCAGTAAACTACCACCTTCATGTGCACAAAATACGCAACACTGTTATGAAAAGGTGGCCACCTTGGAATGGGTTGGGGATAAAGGAGTTTAGGAAAATCACTCCCTCCTTCCATCCCATAAAGCAAACCAATATTTCATTACCCCCATATATTATTTCATGGGTCTAGGGAAAGATACCCGATGGATATGCAACTTCTATTGGAAGTGGAAAATGGGATCAAGCTTATATTTGGATTGATTTACATCTAAGCAACTGAATCAAAGGTCAAACATCTCAATTTTGAAATGTTTATGGAATCAATTCCATATGTTGAGAAGATTTTATTAGTCATTGAAGCATTTGCATTTTGATCTAAATCCATGAAACAGAGGTTAAACCCCCTAGTTCCAAAAATTTTTTGAAAGCAATTTCAATATAAAACACTAAAATGTAGGTTAAACATCTTAGTTCAAAAAAGTTTTAGGAAACAATTCCATATGTTGATGAGTTTTAATAAGGAATTAAAACATTAGTATTTTAATCGATAAACTGAAATGGATGTCAAACATCTTAGTTCCAAAATGTGGTGGTCTTGAAATGGATGGACATCTTAATTCCCATATTGATGGATGGATGATATCTTTTGAAGCTTGCTGATGGTTACAATCATATATTTTATGTGTATGTAAAATTCATATCTCTCTCTTTGGTACGTTTGGCATATCTTCCAAAGCACAATATTTTGATTCTCCTTGATATTCTACTATTTTGTTAAAAAAAATCAATTTCAATATTAAAATTTTTGGTGATATTTTATCAATGTGTTTCAAGAGATTTCTATTAGTTGCATAGGAAATTTCGATAAGTTGGATTGTGAGTGAATAGGATATTAGTTGTTTCGATTAGTTCTCCTAGGATACACATAATTTGGGTCTATTTTGTTAGATTTTTATCATTTAAGCAATATGATCTAGGATCTTATATGAGAGAATAACATGCACAGCAAAAATCACAAGAGACAAGAGACACAAAGAATTTTCCTCGGGGAAACCATAAAGGAGAAAACCATACAACTTCCTCAGATATAGAATGAGCACCAATGGCAGCAGTAAAACCCAAATATAGAAAAGATGATCTCCATAGTTGTTCTCTCTCTCTCACTTGAGAGAGATTCTCCTCTCTCACTCATGCGCCCCAATGAGTGAGTGTGTGTGAGATAAATAGAGAGCTCACTCTCTTTTTATATTCTTTTGTTCACTTAAAGTCCACTCCAACAAGTCAGACCCATTTAATAATTACTTACTAGGGCCGACATCTCTATGAGAGTCTAATAACCCTAGTGCCCCACAACTGTGGGGACTTTTCCCTCTAATCAACAAGGAGGGTTAACCTTGACTCAATTGTGGGGACTATTGCCTCGACTTACAATGGAGGGTTAACCTCAATGAATTTACATGACTTGTTTATAATATTAAATCTCCCGATCGGAACATAGGGGCATGACATGACTAAATTACATTACAGATACTTCTCAGAATAAACATCGGGGTACAATACATAAAATATACAAGTGAATACATTCCGAAGTTACAAATACATCAACACTCTCTCTTAACTAGGAAGGTATTCTCTCGACACAATTTATCAGCACAAGTCTTCTTCTCTATATCATTTATATCATCATTAAGTCATCTTCATCTTCAATTCATCTTCATTGTTAAGTCATCTTCATTTTTAAGCCATCTTCATCAAGTCTGGATCATCACTGGATCATCATCACTTGATCTGGAGCATCACTGGATCTTCATCAAGTCTGGATCATCACTTGATCTGGATCATCATCAAAGTTGGATCATGACTAGATCATCATCATCATCACTGCTTCTGCTATCTCAATCAAATGGTGCTAACTCTTCATTCTTCTTGTCACAGGAAGTTCTATAGAGCCAACCCTTTTTCATGTTGGTTGTAGGCATAGCCTCCATGTAGGTCTTCTTCAATGCTTATATCTGACCCTTAGTCAGAATGGCCCGCCCATCACTTACATCTAACCATGGGAGGAACAGATCCAACAACCATGTCATAAAGGCATGCCCAACACTCACATCTAACCATGGGAGGAACACATCCAACAACCATGTCAGAAAGGCCCAGCACTCACATTCGACCATGGGAGGAACACATCCAAGAACCATGTCAAAAAGGCTCAACACTTATATCCAACCATGGGAGGAACACATCCAAGGACCATGTTGGAAAGGCTCAGCACTTATATCTGACCACAGGAGGAACACATCCAAGAACCATGTCAGAATGGATCAGCACTTATATCTGACCATGGAAGGAACACATCCAAGAACCATGTCAGAAAGGATCAACACTTATATCTAGCCACGTGGGGAACACATCCCACATCCATGCTAGAAATGCTTAGCACTTATATCTACCCATGTGGGGAACACATCCCGCATCCATGCTAGAAAGGCTCAGCACTTATATCTGACCATGTGGGGAACACTTCTTGCATCCATGTCAGAAGGGATCTACACTTACATTTGATCATGTGGGAACACATCCCACAGTCACATCATAATGTATCTACACTTACATCTAATCATGTGGGAACACATCCCACAATCGCATCAGAATGGATCTACACTTATATCTAATCATGTGGGAACACATCCCATAGTCACATCAGAATGGCTCTGCAATTACATCTGATCACGTGGGAACACATCCCATAGTCCCATCAGAATGGCTCTACACTTGTATCTGATCATGTGGAAACACATCCCATAGTCACATCAGAATGGCTCCACACTTACATATGATCATGTGGGAACACATCCCACAGTCATATCAGAATTGATCTACACTTACATTTGATCATGTGGGAACACATCCCTTAGTCACATTAGAATGGCTCCTACACTTATATCTGACCATAGAAGGAACCAATCCTACCATGTTAGAAAGGCTCTCGAACTCATCACCTCCCCTTGGAGGGAACCACTATCTAGAGAAACCCAAGCTTCTCCCTCAAGGACTTGAACTTCACTCTGGCCATTTCTAGAATAGAATCACATTAGGGCTGATTATGTCCAAGGATAACCTACAAGCTTCACCAGGACCGATTATATCCGAGGAAAACCTACAGGACCGTTTACGTCTGAGCGACCTACGAGCTGCCGGGATTTTATGCTCAAACAACCTATCTCACTGGTTATGCTAGAACTCCCTCTTTCGAGAGATCTCAATTTCGATCACATATTGGAGCTTCATTGCTCCTCTCTGATCTCATATTGAAGCAGCACCCCGAAGTTCTCTTCCTATCAATGGCACTGCCCAATCATAATCCACATAACCCTCTAGGTTAGTCTTCTGATTTGCTTCATACTTGAGCCCATACTCAACTATACCCTTTAGGTACCTCATTGCATGCTTTGCAGCCATCAGGTGAACATGTCTCAATGTGTTCACAACAAAGCAAATATCTGGTCTCGTATTCGTCAGGTACATCAAGGAACAAATCATCTGACGATACATCATGGCATCAACTGTCTCTGATGAAGAATCACTCAATAACTTCAGGTTTGATGCCATAGGTGTGGTTATGGCCTTGCAGTCCATCATCCCAAAACACTACAGGATATCTACAGTATACTTGCCTTGTCCTACGGAGATTCCATCTGCATTCTGCCACACCTCCATGCCTAGAAAATAATGCATCATATCAAATTCCTTCATCTCAAACTCGACAGCAAGTCTCCTTCTTGCAACTTTAATGAGTTCCTCTTTTCTGTCAAGAACAAGTCATCGACATATAACAGGAGCATCACTGGTCTTCCACCTTCAATCTTGAAGCAAAAGTAAAGCCTACAGTCATTAGTAATCTGTCCATCCTGTCATACCATGTCGAACCTCGGGATCTTCTACAGTCACTCCCTCTGAAGCGGAGCATCATTCTCCCTCTTCCTTTCATACTCTATACATTGAAACATTATGTACTGGAGTGACAAGTAGCTTCCTATGCTACTAATATTCTATGTATCCATCTAGGATCACTAGATACCAAGATCCTCTATCTTGAACCTTTTCAAAAGTTCTTCTTGCACCCATCTGTGAGCTTGTCATCCTCTATAGGATCTCATCTTCAACCTTGTAGCAAAGGTTGAAATATTCATCACTCTAGGTGATCTTTAAACTCCTCATGTATGTGTTATCCCATGGGTGCCTTCTGAGCTCGTACAATGCCTTCTTTAATTTGTACACATGAATCTTCCTGTCATGTGTCTTCACTTCCAGTGGCTGCAAATGTCTCTTCGTAGTCTATGCCTTCTTTCCATGAGAAGCCTCGTGCTACGAATATTTCCTTGTATCCCATAGTCTTCTCTGCATCCTAGACATCATGATGTCGCTCAACAGTGTCACATAAATTGAGTATCTTTGAGGCCTCTTTTTTTCTTTTAAATTATCATCATATTATTCTTCATTTAGGATTGTTTCTTGAACTGTCGTCACTTGTTCTTCAGAATAAGTCTCATCCTTCTTTTCTTGTAGGTGATTGTACGCGATCTTTCCTACAAGTCAAATGCACCAGTGGTATGATTAGAAACATTTCATAATGCATATTCATAATGGTAAATTCTTATGCATAAAGATATGATCATGCAACTATTTTAGCCAAAACAACATTCATCCATATCTCACAGAAACTTTCTAGATGACTTCCATCTCTGCCAGGACAACATTGAGATTGTGCACTAATCCAATATGTCAGCAAAGAGGTTTCATTTTAGATAAGTAGCAATGGAGAGTTGTATAGCACCATGAGATACTTACCCATGAAATGCATATTAGTAGTATACTATCATTAATGCAAACATTCTATCATGCATAATACATCAACTGAATATAAACAAATGCATAACAAAACAATATCATGAAATGACAATTGAATACTTATCTTTATTTGTTTCATGGGTAGACTCCTTCTTGAGCCTCATCATCTTCTTCATTCATAATAACATCATTTCTTTATCCAAATGATAATATGGATAAGAGGTTCTTCAAGAGTTGAGTCCTTCGTATTCCTCATTGCTTGAGGGATCTTCTTTGGATGGTGAGAGCTTGATATTCAGTTGCTCCCATATTCTTTTCTCTTATTAAGAGTCAAGCTTCTTCTTGTGTGTGCTCTTCCTAGAGTCTGTTGAAAGCAATCACTTCCTTCTGGCACACATTCCTTGAATGAATGAATCCCATGATCCCGGGAGGCCATTCAAGGTGGTTATCACAACTTCTACATTATCCACTTCTTCTTCTACCGCTTCAAGTTGTATTTGATTTGTAAATTATGACTGCATGGTTTCTGCATTCTGGATCTTCACATTCTTCAACTGTTTTCTCAAAGTCATCTTTCGATTTATGTTCTTCCCTTCAAATAGCTTGGTTAAGGAATCAAACATCTCTTTAGGTGTCTTTAGGGAAGACACTTGTGGTATAAGGTGATCCTCTATTGAATCAGCAATGATATTCTTGGCCTTAACCAAGTTCTTCTTGAGTAAGGCTTTAACCTCATCTCCCTCTAGAACTGGAACCTCTCTACTTATGTAGGTGTCCAATTCATTTCCTTCAAGAACTAGTGAGATCCTATACTTCCGTGCTTGGAAGTTTTCTGCCTCACCAAGATTGTCATCAAGCTGGTGTGATTAGTCATCTTGAAATGAGAACCTCAACTGTCAATAGCAAAAAATTATATCTTACCGATTTGAGGTGTCCATCCTAGTTCTGGAGCTAGCTGATCTAGGGTTTGTGAGAGAAACCCTAATTTTCAAAACTTGGAATCTTTCAAATCTGATTGGATAGAAATATATACCTCTTGAAGGAGAGTTGTCTAATGTACTCCTTTTGTGAAAACAATGGAGGGAAGCTCCTGGAATAGGAAGCCCTAGTTTACCAATTTCTTCTACAGCCTGATACTGTTTCTGCGGTATCTATGAAAGTACTACACTTGTGTGTCTAAAATTTTGTACTAAGGTAGAATCATCTATCCATGTTCCAAAACCACAAGTTTCATCAGAATTGTTTTCACCAATTGGGACTTATGAGCGTTTTCTCAAGGTGACATGTTTCAGGACTGTTCAACATATGAAGTTGTATGGACTCCCACGTGTCATTGTTTCATCTTCTGGGTATGAAAATTTGACCACAGAAATTAAAGTATTTTCCCTTTTGGGAACATCTTCATAAATTCCATTTGGACCTTTGTAGCCCAATATATAGCAGTTCTCCCCAGGTGTCCTGTTTGGGAAGGAATCCTGGGAGAGGCTGGAACCGTAACTTGGAGGAATCATATCTCCTATAATATAGATAATATAAGGCTAAAATTTGGGCAAAATGTATATAAGGAATATAATGCCCGGAATCAAATTCCACTTTGACAAAAAGATGCACCCTTCAATAGAGAGTTATCCTAGCCTTATTTTGCTGATGGAATGTGGAGAGAGACCCAAAAATTAAGAAGCCCTAGATTTTGCAGCTGCACAATGTAGTCTTCTCAGGTTAGCTCTGATACCATGTTATATTTTTATCATTTAAGCAATATGATCTAGGATATTATCTGAGAGAATAACATGCATAGCGAAAATCACAAGAGACAAGAGACACAAAGAATTTTCCGCGGGGAAACCATAAAGGAGAAAACCATGCAACTTCCTTAAATATAGAATGAGCACCAATGGCAACAGTAAAACCCAAAGACAAAAAAGATGATCTCCACAGCTATTCTCTCTCTCTCTCTCTCACTTGAGAGAGATTCTCCTCTCTCACTCATGCGCCCCGATGAGTGAGTGTATGTGTGATAAATAAAGAGGCTCACTCTCCTTTTATATTATTTCATTCACTTAAAGTACACTCCAACAAGTCGACCCCACTTAACAATTAATTACCAGGGCCAACATCTCTATGATAGTCTAATAACCCTAGTGCCCCACAACTGTGGGGATCACTTTGCCCTTCGATCAACAAGGAGGGTTAACCTCGACTCAATTGTGGGGACCCAACTTACAATGGATGGTTAACCTAAATGGATTTACATGACTTGTTTACAATACTGAATCTCCCAATTGGAACATCGGGGCATGACATGACTTAATTACATTACATATACTTACTGGAATAAACATCGGGGTACAATACACAAAAAATACAAGTGAATACATTTTGAAGTTACACATACATCAACATATTTATACCAATGATTGGATTCTTCACCACATTAATCATATAGGCATTTAAGATAAAATTGTATGTGATGTTTCAAACTCATACAAATTTATTTCGAATAAGATGCATATCCATTCATCTACCCTTTGATTCCTACATTGAGCATTCTCTCATGGGAATTACTCTTCCCATTCAACCAATTTTTTTTTCACTGGCCAACCTTTGTTCATAGAATTGCATCTTTGAATAGTCATTGAAAATTTGAATAGTTTTCTATGCCTTGATTCCATTATATGCACAATGATTGTAGCATAGATTACAACCTAATATTTTGTCAAATTCTTTCAAAATGAAAGTAGGCCTTCTAGAACTAGAAAAAACAATAGAGGAGAAAGTAGGCATCCCTGCCTGAGGCCTATCCCATGTCTAAGAAACCCTGATGCATATCCATTAACTAAAACAACAAAATAAACTCATTGAATGCAAGACATGATCTAGTTGACTAATGTAAGTTGAAAAACCCACTTGTAGCAATATGAGCCTAATGTATAACCAACTAACCCTGTCATATACTTTTGATATTCCTACCTTTATCATTATGGAAAATAATTTTTTTGTTTTGTTCGAATGCGTGGCCTCATGTGCCACACCAACATCCTCGTGTATTTGTCTTCCTGAGAGGAAAACAAATTTTTCTTGAGAGATGGATTTCAAGAGAATTCCCCTTATTCTCCTATCTATGGTCTTCGAAATAATTTTATTTTTATAGTTACATAAAGATATATGTATAAAATCCTCTATATGTAAAGGGTTGTTAGAGTTTTGTATGAGAGAAATGAAAGTAGTGTTAAAAGATGCTAGAATTATACCATTATGTCTTGATTCTTCAATGGAAGCTAATAGATCATGCTCAAATAGATCAATGAATCCCTTGAAAAACTCTATCGGCCAACCATCCAGGCCCATAATATTTTCCTTCTATAAAGAGTGAATGACTTCTTTTAACTCATATGGTCACTTCCTCTATGAGAGATGCAATTTAACCCTAGTCCATAAAGTTTGTAAATACAGAGGACATTCTAACCATATTAGACATGGATACCATTACATCTTCTTTAAATAGGTTGTTGAAGTGTGAGGCACCTGCTTTTGCTAGCCATCTGAAAACTGTGATTGCATTCCCATCCTCTTCCTCAAGCTTCCATATTGAATTTACATGTTTCCTATGGTTGACATGTTGATAAAAAAAATTTGTGTTATTATCACCCTTATGGAGCCATATTTCCCCACTCTTAAGTCTCCAAGTTGCCTCATTTTCATAAAGTATTTTCCTTATTTTTTGTTCAAGGTCAAAGACTTCCTTTTTCTACACACCATTCTAGTGCCTAGCAGGATCTACCACATATAACAAATTCTAGTGCATCCTATGCCTCCCTCATCTCTCAGTGCATCCTTACTTTCCTATTAGTTTCCCATTTGGTAGACAGTTTCTTCATAGATTTCATGTTTTACAGTAATTGTACACTGTAAAATATTCTATTAGAATCATCATACGGAACTCATGTAGTTTTTATCATATGAATATAATCGTCATCATAAATATTATTCTCCTCAAACCTTGTCAGGAGAAAATATGAAAGTACATATTTTCTGGCACAAGACCCTATATCTTAGCTTCACCCAAGGATAGATTCAGGTCACCACCGAGGATTACTCTACCACTATCCAAGATCCATTTTTTGAAGATCCTTTCCCAATAAAAAATTCGATCATGATATGGACCATCGATATTAACCATAGTAAACTCCATAACTAGCTCCATTGGAAACAAAGAGGTGTCTAAACCTGAAGGAATATCCCAACTATTATTACACTTGAATACATTTGATATCCAACAATTGTAATACCCCTTGATCTTCCATTTACATTCACATTAACAAATCCCATCTTGGAAAAAATGTAACCAAATCATCTCTAATTAAATCCCAGTGGGTAAGGGTTTCTTGAAGAAAGAGAATAGAAAGGTTTTGTGTTTTCACCAATCTTTTTAGGGAAATTTTCTTAGAGGGAAACCCAAACCCAGAGACAGTTGAAAGTTAAAACAACCATTGGGGAACGTTTCCTCCTCGGAGGCTTACTATAAGGGCCCTTTTAATATATTTTTGGCGTCCACCGCTGATATCCAATTATGCCTATAACTGAGCACAGGAAAGGGTTGTCTTCCTCCCTTTTAATCATTTTTGGGTAGAGCCTATCTATTTTTGGTATTAACCACCGTATTTACTGTCATAATATACTAGACCATGGAGATTTCTAGGTCTAAAGTGAAGCATGGGGATATATGTATTCCACATCCACCTCTACCATTTCATAAATACAAGAAGCAATGTTTGAGGGCTTATACAAAAATTTAGGGAATGACTGTTAGTACACAAATCTAAGAAAGGGTCGAGGTATAGAGCAATAGGAGTAGTCTTATATGAGGATCACCCACCCCCTCAAATAATAGAAAGGGAATAAAAAAAATTCTTCACAAAGGGAAGAAAAGAACCTATCTTCATCCCTGAATCATATCCCAACAAATCTATGAATTTTGTGCTAAAACCCTCCACTCCTGAAGGTGAACCAAAGAAAACCCTAGGTCCCATTGGAGATGAGATCCGCTTTCCACCCAAAAAATCCTCCAAAGAATAGGAGATAAAAATCCTTTCACTAAAACTCATCAGATTGTGTATACATGATTCCGAAACAAAACCACTAAAAATCCCTACTGAATCCAAGTGTAGCCATAGGAAAGCGATTATCAAGAGCTAATCCAGTGGAAATAACTTCATTGCAAGTAGAAAGCGTAGTTGAATAGAGTATCATTAACTTACTCGTGTCGTAGATCTCAAAGATGAAATGGGTCCTCGAATCCCGAACTGTTCCATTTTAAGGAGATACAATTGAAGAGTCGGTTAGAATTGGAATAGATGGTCCTATTCTAATACTTTCCAAATTTCTCTCTTTGTCGATTCAGTAGGTCAAAAAGGTCCCCTTCATCACCTTATCTCCCTTGTAATGATCACATTGAGATTTATACAAACCTGCTTGAGTTCTTTATCTTGATAGGTGTTCTCAGAGGCCCTCTATCAGGTTCATTTACCTTGACATTGAGCAAAAACAAATCTGTAATAAGGGGGGATACCTCAGAATTCAATATTCCACAATTTTCAGACTCAATAGCATGTGGGGGTGTCATATGCCTACATTCATGAGGAAAATTAATCCTGAGCGACTCTTATGGTGTTTTAGTGTTCATGGTAGGTTCAATAAGAGAACCTTTCTTTGTGATATGTAAACCCTTGACCTTGGTAGACTTTAAAACCAAATCCTTCACATTTAAAACCTTGAAGGAAAATAACAAGAATTTACTATGTATCCATAAACATAACAATGGTTTCATCTGAAGGGTATTCCTTTGTAGTCTATCTTCTAGTCCAATAATATTGTTCCCCTTTGGATGGACATATTCACAACTAAACCATCCCTTAGGTTCAGTTGACCAAAATCCTTACAACACTTATATTCCCAAAGTCCATAAAACTCATATCCGCTGAGAGGAAATACCCCAATGCAGTTCTTACTTTCTCAAATATTTGCTTGGTCCAGAGGTCCAGAGGAAGAGCTGGTAGGAGTGCCCATATGGACCTTTGGTATATTTTCTTCCTCCTTGGATCGAAAAAAAGATTCCATTGTTTAAGATTCATTACCAAAGACCCAAATGACCAAATTTCTGATAGAATATTATAGTCTGCATAATCCTTGCATAAGAAAATAGATTATATCCACCCTTTTGCCATCTTTAGTATTCTTGGGGTGTATCTAAGGTGATTTCACCAATTGTTGTGCACCCACTCTCTTAGAGTTTTTCACCCATGCATCTTCCATCAAAACACCCTACTAGTGCCATATTCGATAGATCAACGATATTGCTCATGTTGACTTCTTCACCAAGAACTAAGTTAAAGGGGGTAAGCCTCTAGTTTTACACATTGCTTGGTATAAAACTTATTTTCCTTATATGTCAAGTCAAGAGTGAAATGCCTATTCTTTGTGAGTTGAGAAAGCTTCGGACTACAGTCTTCTCCTCTGATTGTGATCTCTTCCTCTAGGGGTGTCATCTAAATAGGTAAATTTCCTACAACTGGGCTCTGACATGTTGTGGGTATGAACATAGAGAAAGGGGACCCTCGATATTCTTTTGCAGAGATTTGATATTATCGCTTTTGATACTAGAATTATAATTTTCCCTTATACTAGACTATGGATGTAACATACCCCAAGTACTGTCCGTAGATCCTTGAGTACATGGTGAAAATTTTTCCTTTTATGAAAACATTTAAGCACGCCATTACTGTTATTCCAATGCATATTAACTTGTATTCAATCCTAAAGGTTATAATCTTGTAGAACAAACAATCATACCATATGTAACTTACCCCAAGTATTGTCCGTATATCCTTGAGTACATGGCGTACATTTTTCCTTTAATGAAAACATTTAAGCACACCAATATTGTTAGTCCAATGCATATTAACTTGTATCCAATCCTAAAGTTTATAATCTTGTAGAACAAACAATCATACCAACCCCATGTGTAAATGTTTTACATTCAATGGTTCAAGTTTACAATAAAATGGAGACCCTTCGCTCCCAATTGTGCAACTTATGTATATATATATTCCAACTGAACCCCTAATTACTAGACATTTTTTCATTATTGAACAAGTCATAACCACCCAAAGCAAACTATGTTATAATCCTACTGCGTGATTATTATATGGTCGAAACCATTCTAAAAATATACAAAAGAATACAATCATTTAATCTTATCCAAATCCAACTTATGTGTAAACACCTATTATTAAATTTCCATACATGAGGTATAAATATACATCTTGAAGACCAAAATCATACTTCAAGAAAATCTCTAATCCTTTCGATAGTAAAAGGTTCCTAACTTATAAAATGCGTACACCTGTAGAAATATTTCACCAAACTGTTCTTCGAGAGTGATAGTAAACCTTCTTCTGCAAACACCCTTAAGATCATGTTAAATATACATGGGATCACCATAAAACAAGTAATAATTTAACAACAATACTTTTTTTTTCAGAGGAAAAAATACCAGTCTTTGATATTCATGAGAATCAAAAGACATCTTAACCAGTTACATATGAAGAGACTAAAACAGTCCCTTGTACAACAGCCCATATAGGGATATCACCACAGTTGTAAATCATCATGTACAATACTGTAGCAGCAGTAATAAACTGTAAACAGTCAGCAATACAAACAAATACAACATGTACAAAACTGTAGCAGCAGTAAAAAAACTGTAACAGCCAGCATTTCAAATAAAGACAAGAGTACTAAGTTTGTTTCTCATCAGACTTATTCATCATTCCTGATGTTTCAGGTCATAATTCCTTCATTTAGTGTCCTTTAATCATACCATTCCAGGAAAGCACAACTACAAGCTGAAGAACCTATAACCAAGAACAAAAAGTAAATTACTTATCATATGTCCAGATGCTGTAAAATAGAGAAAATAACAGCCATCAAAAAAGTGCAAGCTGTCCATCACCAATATGTTTCCCATCCAAATATTCCGAGTAATATCCAGAACCCAAATCCAAAGAAAGAGCCTTTTTTGAAAGTTCATCAGCAAGTATGTTGTGTTCCCGGAAGATATGATTGAAGGCCACTGATGGAACAAAATGCAACATGGTAAAAATCTCTTCGCACCAATGTTTCAATGTGGGTATATTAAGGGTCGACAGTCTTTTGGCCCATGATATAACCACCATTGAATCACCAAATGTCATTTTTATGGGCAGTCCCATCAAAATGACAGTTCTGAGCAAAGACCAGAGAGCCAGCAGTTCTGCTCTAGTGTTGGATCCAAAACCACAACCCACAGAAAAATAGTAATAGTGGGTTTCACTAATATAGATCACAAACCCAGCACCCCCCAAATTTCTTTGAGCTGCACCATCAAAATATCCAATAGGGTAGACATGTAGAGGCTGAGGACCAATCAGCCTGATCTTTTTTTTGTATTGTGGCATAGGGAAAAGGGCAAGCATATATTCAATTTTGGATATGAGCGTAGTGGCTAATGGTTTGCAATTCTCAAAAACACACTAATTACGGAGAAGCCACAGGTACCAGAAAATAAAGATAGGGGTGTATCGGATAGGATCAGATATAGCAGTGGAGGCGAACCAGTATTCCAGAAAAGAATGCACAGTGCTCTGAGGACAGATGGTGGAGCCCAAACAAATCAAGAAATGTGTGAAAATGTTAACCACGAAAGGACACATTAAGAACAGATGTCCACAGCCCTCTGTATCTTTTTCACATAATACACATCTACTAGGGCCATAGTACCCGCGTGATTGTAGATGATCCCAGGTGAGAATTCTATCTTTGACCAACAGCCAGATAAAACAAATCATCTTCATCGAAATCTTTAAAGACCAAAGCTGTAAACAAAACTGGTTATGAACATCCAGAATTTTTTTATTAACCAAACAGTCATAACTCTTAGCAGCACTGATTGGGCCCACATAGTTTCCAGTTGACCACATAAGAGTATCAGTTTCCTCATTTAGCCTGATCCTGTTATATTCTAATCCTTTGATATAAGTACTCCACTGCAAACTCCATTCATCACATAAATCTAATTCCTCAGCAGTAAACCAGTGTCCTGTATCATGATTTTTAGCCTGGGCAAGAGTGATAATGCCGTAGTCTTCAAGGTAAGTTCTTAGTTCATATGATAGTATAAATGAACTGCCCAGTCCAACAATAGGATCCGCCCCTACTCTGACCTCGGTACCTTCACCCACTTGCCAAATTAAGCCCTTCCCAATCCAATGCAGGGTTTTAATGAAGCCCATCCAGATACGAGAAGAGTTCCTAAGTCTGAAATATTTTCTTCTGCACCATGTCTAGATCGACAAATTCTTCATATACTTAGTCCTTATAAGCTGATTCCAAATGCCAGAGTTATTCAACACAAACCAGAAATTCTTCATTCTCAATGATATACTGAAGAGAGGTAAGTGTTTATACCCCAACCCCCCAGGGAGATGGGCCGAGCCAACAGTTTCCAATCAACCAAGTGAAACTTCTTCTTCACAGCTGAAGAACCCCACAGGAAGTTGAAGATGAGTTTCCTTAACTTATCCAAAATAGATGATGAGATAGGGAAAAGTGCACACCAATAGACCGATAGACTGGTGAGAACTGCACGGATAAGTACCAAACGACCACCCAAAGACAAGAGCCTGTTTGTCCAATGGTTAATACGGGATTCAAATTTTTTGATGAGCCAAAGCCAGTCCTTTACTAGGTATCCCGAGGGCTTCAAGAAAAATCCAAGGTAAGTGAAACCAAGGTCGAGGTGAGTAAAACGGTAAGGCAAAATGTCTGATATCCTCCTCAAGATGCCATCATTCAAATTATAATGCAGAAAACAGGACTTGTCCAGATTGATTTTCATGCCCGAGGCTTCACAAAAAGTTTCAAGAATCACCTTGAAAGCAATCCAGTCCTCAAAAGTGCCCATTCCGAAGAGGATCACATCATCTACAAAAAGGAGATGAGTAATGGTTAGATCATTCGAGATCTTTATACCCTTAATCAAACCATTATGCTTGGCATCAGCAATCAAGAGGCTAAGTCCTTCGATGACTAAAATAAAGATAAGAGGGGAGAGTGGACAGCCTTGTCTTATGCCCCGAGAAGCGGGGAAGAAAGAGGATGGTGAACCATTGACGATTACAACAAAATTTGAAGAAGATATACAGCCCATAATCTAGTTCACCCCAACCATTGGAACCCCAATCTGAATAAGTACCAGCCTGATGTAAGTCCAATTAACTCGTTCAAAAGCCTTTGTCAAGTCCAGTTTAAGGATGAGAGCATATTTTTTCATGAGTTTTACAGTGTGTAATACTTCCTGTGTAATGGCCACAGGCCCGTGGATGAGGCGGTTCTTCAGAAATCCAAACTACTGAGGTGAGATATTGGAGTCCAAGAAGGGTTTAAGTCGGAGTGCCGCAACTTTCGAGATCAATTTATAGCACAGATTACACAAAGAGATAGGCCGATAATCCCCAAAACAGATAGGGCGCTCAATCTCAGGTATGAGGGCAATAAAAGTAGAGTTTATAGCAGGAGAAACCTTTCCCATAATGCGAGATGTTTCCACCAGATTTAATAAGTATGGACCCAGCAGATCTAGGAAGCATAAATAAAACTCAACCGTCCAACCATCGGGACTAGGGGCCTTATCTTTTTTAAAAGTCTTTAGTGCATCCTCAACCTCGGAAAGAGATACAGGACAGGTAAAGGCTTCCCGATCTTCCTCAGATAGATAGGAAGGGAAGAGATGAAGAACTTTTAACTGTGCAGTGAGGTTAGTCATCCCATCATCAGTAAAAATATCTTTAAAATGGCTAACCCCCAGATCTTTTAATCCCCTATCATATGATATCCAAACCCTATCGACATCTTGTAAACTCCAAATAGCATTCTGATTTTTCCGGGCTGATGCCACAGCGTGGAAGAATTTGGTATTAGCATCGCCAAGTTTTGCCCATGTGATTCTGCTTTGTAATCTGGCAGAGTTAAATTCATGTTCCAAAATCTTATTGTAGTCTGCTCTTAGAACATTTAATCTGCTATGCAATTCCGGATGTAGAATCCTAGATTGAGACAAATAAAGAAGGGCTGAAATCTCAACTTCCAGTTGAGTGGAAGTGTTTTTCATTCTTAAAGTCTCCTTCTTTGTCCAAGCCCGGACCTTCTCCTTTAAGAGACGGAGTTGAGTAGTGAAATCTGTCATAGCTTCCATAGAAGTATCTAGGGATGGGGCAAACCATGATTGACGGATCAAATCACAAAAACCTTCATGTTCAATCCAAGAATGATTGAACTTGAAAGGATAGAGGCAAGGCTCAGAATGTTCCCCCCAATCAAGCAGAATAGGAAAATGATCGAAAATACCACATCTATGGGTCCACACACGATGTCTAGGCAAAAATCCAATGAGCTGATCAAAAAGCAAGAAACGGTCCAATCTCTTAGAAATGCCTTCCTCTCCCGCTCTACCATTACGCCAAGTAGGGTGGAAAGGGAAGGTCCCAGGGGATCCACAATGGTTTTTGTACCCCATATTTATGAGGCATTCAGAGTGAAATTCAGGTCTCCAGCAAGAATAAGGTTCTGAGTGGAGAGAAAACCTCCCGAAGCAACAACATTCCAATAAGTGTCCCGATGGATGTATGGCCCATAGACATTTAGAATGGAGAAAGGTATAGTACACCCCCGCAGAGAAACATTTAGTAAAATTCCCGCCATCGTATGAAAAGCCTTACATCTGAGGACATGAGGGTTCCATCCAGAGAGGATGCCCCCCGAAAGGCCAGAAGAGTCAATAGCACAAAATTCCCACCCAGGGTAAAGTTTGGAAAAGGCAAAAAGGGCCGGGTAAGTGCTGGTCATAGTCTCCTGTAAGAGTATCACATCCGGGGAAAGGGTTAAAAACAAATTGCGGAGGCTTTTCTGTTTGGCTGAGCCCCCCAACCCTCGAACATTCAGAGACAGAATACGCATTATGAACCCGAATGTGGTGGGGTCGATGCTCTAAGGACCCTGTGATTCAATGAGCTAGACAAACGAGCAGCATTCTTTAGCCGAGTGGATATAGGGGTGTGAGGAGCAGGAGCGAGTGACTCTGGTAGGGCAGCTTTAGGG
The DNA here is from genome assembly GCA_001517045.1 of Pseudotsuga menziesii. NCBI lineage: Eukaryota > Viridiplantae > Streptophyta > Pinopsida > Pinales > Pinaceae > Pseudotsuga > Pseudotsuga menziesii. Next base: position 125,572 of record LPNX010453801.1, read on the forward strand.
TTTCTTCTCTTTTTCCCCCTAATGGTGACATTTTCAAATCGAATGGAGTCAAGGGGAAAGAAAGAGGGCGAAAGGGGAGTCCTATCAGAGAATATATGCAGTGTATTGTGGAGTGCAGGATCGGAGAAAGACGGAGCTTCAGTCGGGCTATGTGGAGAAGAATCAGAGGTAGGATTTGTGGTGACAAGGGGAGGAAAGTCAGCAATTGTGAAAAGAGGACGGATATGACAAGACACTTGTTCCGAAGGCTGGATAGAGTAAACCGCAAGGTTGAGGCTACTGTCAGGTAAGGATACAGTAGATCTACTACAAGAGACTGCTTCGGGAGCACAGGTGGTCGAAACAAGAAGTGGAGGGGTAGCTATAGCATGTTCTGATGATATCTCCAATCCCAAAGGTGCACTCAGAGAGGGAGTCGTAGGGTGCGCAGGTAGCTTATCAACATTCAAATTGGGTGCACAAACAGGCAAGATAGAAATATTAGTATCAACGCTAGGAGACTTCAAAGGATAATAAGAACAACCGGCTTGAGAAATGCCAGTAAAAGCAGGTAATGAATGTGAAGGAACCTCCACCCCATCGAAATTGGCCTCCATAGGAGAGATGGAAGGAGTGATCTTAATAGCATCATGAACATCCACCCCACCAGAATCAGGAGAAAAAGACGATGACAAAACAGAAACAAATACATCAACCCCCTCAGATACATTGGGCACGACAGGGATGACATCCACAGAGGATAGATTCTCTACAGTCGTGACATGGCACACACAATGAGATAAAACAGTCGAGCCAGAGGTACTAGGCAAGGGTAGACTAATGGAGGGTGGTTGCAAATGATTTGACCTGGAGTAAAAGAATCCAAATATGCAATCTCATAGTCATATGCATCATCAAAAAATACACAAGCATCTTTTAAATTTTCTAATGAAGATAAAGGGAGAAACGATGCTTGCCTATTCTGTAAGTGTCCCTGCGCCGATAGAGGAGACGACGGATCCCCAATAGGTGAGATGGTAACCGGAGAGCGGGATTGAATACATAAATATGGGCAATTTTTCCGCAAGTGTCCAATATCCCGACAGCAGCTGCATCGGAAGGGAACTCCCTAATAGTCTATATGCGCTGGGTGAAGATGGACCCTTCACAATGAATGTCAATAACTGCTGGCAAACCGATGGAGATGTCGAGTTCAACTAATATCTTTGCAATCCTCTTATCATAAACATTCATGAAATCCTCATCAATAGCAATAAAACAGCCGATAGTATCTCCAAGACCCGTCAATATAGCGCGGTTCCAGAGAGGAAACGGTAACCCAGGCAAGAGAGCCCAAAGGTGTCTCTTTTTAATCCTTTCCCGTACCGGGTCGAAGTTCACATGCCATATATCAAGTACCAGTGAGCCTCTGCCAACCCGCCACGGTCTGTTCAGCATGGTGGTAGCATGCCTATCCTCCAGAAACACAAATACAATCCATCCTTTAGCTAAGAGGCTGATGGCAGGCACATAATCAATGAGTGGTTTCCAGAATTCCGCCGCCCATTTGTTCCATTTTTTCTTATCCATAGACGCATACTCGAGTCTCCCTATAAGGGCTCTGGTGCACAATGCTTGAATTATGTCTAGATAAATATCTCTACCGACCACAAAATCAAGTTTGCCATCCCGAGCTCGGAGAGTCTTCGTTTTCCTACGTCGCCTATGGCGGTCTGCAAGTTGACCATCAGATGCCGCCGTCTACCTCTCCGTGAATATCGGCATGAAAAACTAAGAGAAGCGCTGATAAAAAGTCACGAGGAACCTCAATAATCCAGAATAGCAACAAAAACCCCGGAAATCAAGGCAAGTATCGAACCCGTGATCTAATGATAACTTGGGAAGGGTATAAAACCTCGAAGAAGTCTCGTATAACCAGTCTCCACAAAACCCACTTCGACACCGCAATAAGACGTACAAGATAGAGACATGCACGAACCAAAAAAGTTTGGGAGGATAACCCGTGACTCACAGAGAAACCCAGGAAGGGTATAATATAAAACCCTAGCAAATCACGTGAACCCCATCAACAAGAAAAACCCACATCCCCACAGAAAGAACCCAGCAGACAAAGACATGCCTCCACGAAAAAAACACCTTTACTCCAGTTAAAGTACCCGATAGGGAAGAGCACAGTCAGAACACAAGTGAACAGTCGTGAGCCGGGTCCCGGACTCGAAAGGCCATCATAGAGGTAAGCGCTCAAATCGACAGAGAAAGACAAAGAAATAAAAGGCCCAACAGCGACAGGATCAAACAGAAAGTTCTAGAGGCTCAGGTCACCCCACAAAGAGACAAAAACCCTAATAATTGGCCCAAAGTCAAAATCAACTAAAAATAACCTTCCCACTTGTTTATGCTGGTTGGTACTAGTCCTCAGTAGTGAGGATGGACTCCAGCCGTTGATTTTGACAGCGGGGAGTGGCCAATTCATAGAAACGAAAAGGACAAAGGCCGGTTCATAGATCCGAGAAAGACCAGATGGTGAGCCATGCGCAGGCAATAGAAGCGAGGAAACAAGGGAGCCGGAGAATACCCAACCTATAGGTGCAGTAAAGAACCCAAAAAACACTTAACCAGAGAGAGGCCAGCAAGAGGCATTCAAGATGAAACCCTTCAATCAAAAAGATGGCCATACCCGCATCCTCACTGATGCTGTAGTCCCGTCAGTGGTACAGAGTCAGCGCAGAAACCTTCACATTCCGCCATGATTACAACTCTTTTCTTGAAAAAAGGAATCCTACGATCCTTGAAAGTGTGGAGTCCGAAAATACCAAAGGCCCTGAAAATCCAAAAAAACCTAAAAATTTCGTGTTTTTCTTCATTTAACAACAATACTTAACAAAAAGGTAACATGATAAAATACATTCCTTATATAAAATCAACCATTATAGTTACTTCCCTAATCTGAATGAAACCAGGGCGATTAAAAACATCTTATGACTTTTCCTCCCAACCATTGGCTCTATCTGGCGTAGGTTTTCCTGCCTAGAGCCACCCCTGAGTTGGGCAACGAATCCACTAGGACAAAAGTATAATGAAGAGAATTCTCCACAATTCCAAAGGTGTCTCGAAAATACCCCATTTTCCCAATTTGACAAACGAGGTTCAACTTTATTAATACTCATTAATCACCTTTCCACCCATTTGACAAGGTAGGTTTTAACTTTAGTAATACATTCTAGTGAACATTCTTTTAGACCACTCTAGGACTAATATGAACCCATTAAAACCATTTAGTTGTCGAAAAAATATCCAACAGGAAACAAAGACGAAACTGAACATTCCAAGGAATTGTAGAGGTTTGCAATTTATGAGAAATACATACAACACACCAAGCGCAACAAGGGTTCAAGGAGAAGACACTTGCACACCTAGATGCATCCTAGGTCTAAATCTAATTACAGATAAACAATTTAACTTATATCTAGATCTAGATCTATAGACCATGCCATAATGTATTCCATAAAAAAACACAGAGTTCTTCCATAAAACACATATAATCATGTGAGTGAAACTAAAATTATTGATGGCGATATCTTTCTATATCTACATGGAAGATTGAATATGTATTTAGTTTCCAAATTGCAGTACAATGCATTTAGATACAGCATTTACGCATACATTGTCAAAATCCAAAAACACACTCCTTAGTTTAAATAAGCACGTAGGGTAGGTTCCAATAAAGAAAAACGTTGGCATTGGATTTAGATAGAGGAATCCCTAATATATCCAAAACGAAAGTGTACCAGACACATTTGATTCAAAAAACATTCCAAGTAAAACATATGCATTGCTCTAGATCAATGGCAAGTATACCCGACACATACCAGAACCAAAACGCATTCACAAATAAACATAGACACTACTCCAGATCGGATTGAAATCATAGATTATGAGACTATATCACGGTTTCCACTTCTTATCTTTATTGCATTCATAACTCAGGCTATGAGAAAACGCTAATACATGAACACAAACAACATAATCTAGGATCACACCCTTAAAAGATACCAACTCAAAATCACATTCCTCAGTTTAATAGGAACGCAGGCATAAAGGATCAACATGAAGACACATCAGCACCGTTTATTTTTAACACTTAAGGAAATTATGTATAATGTACACACTAATAATACTTGTCTTGGAGAGTAATTAAATCAATGGTAAATATCTTGTCACTTGCTGTAGAAAGGAAAACATTCTTAACATAAGGTAATTATTTTCATTTACAAGTTTATATAAATGATTCTTAATATATAAACACCTTTATTTAGTTTATATAAATGATTCTCACTATATTTCACCATGTATTTACGACTCTTTTCCGTTATTAGTTTTTATAAGGAATCCTCAAAATATAAATAAACCTTTCTGGATATAATTATGTGCATCATATAAGTCACTTTTCTTAAAGTATTAAAATACTTTCTTCCCACTTTTGCAAGGATAATTATGTAGACACCCAAGAGAGGATCATACGGACCCACTATTTGTTAACCAATTAATTGGTCTATTCACGACTTACTTCAACTTAGGATGACACCTAAGGGCTTAGGTCGTCAAGGGAATTGTTATACTTCTTCGATTTCCCCAAGGATTTACTCATCGTTTTAACATTTCTCCTAGTGGATTCATACCCAATGACCGTTTTAGTCATGCAAAGATTTTAGCCTCCTAACATTATCAATTTCATTCACAATTTGATGAAGGTAGGATTAGTACTTCAGTGCCTTGTACTTACACTAGCGTTTTCCAAGTGTGTACTAAGAGGATGTTACAATAAAAAGCACTAGTTGAAGCAAAAATGGAAAAATAACATGAGAAATGATATTTTTGTTTGTGTTTTATTACACAAAAGTCAACAATAACGTGTAACGAGCATTTCTAGAAATTCTATATTAATTTTTTTTTATTGTAAAAAATAAAATTTTATTGTTTTAATTTAAAAAAAAAACATCACATCAAATCAATAAAATTAAAAAAAATATTTTTAATTTAAATAGAGATCATGAACCAGATTTAATGCACTTTGATTGCAAATGAAAAATATTATATTTTAACATAATCTAAAATAATAAAATAACAATAAATAATTCATAACTTTTAATATCAAATAATAAAATTTAAAATTATGAAATGGAATAAGATGAAAAATATTATATTTTAACAGAATCTAAAATAATAAAATAAGAATAAATAATTCATAACTTTTAATATCAAATAATCCCCTATAAAATTTAAAATTCTGAAATGGATGTCTAATATTTTATGAATGAAATTGATGATCATTGACATAAATAATGGGTTAAAAAGTTGATTCATAGATTCTAATAATGAAAGTTTATTAAAACTAGTTTGGAAATAGCAAGCTATAAAATCAATTTTAATGCTTATCAAGAATTGCTAAAAACTGAATCTTCAGGTGTTTATATATCCATCCCCGTTATCTGCCACCTCATCAAAATACGAAGGTAAAATATTTCCCTCAAAGATTGGGCAAATGCTATGAACTAAGACCGAAAGACTTTAATCTCAAAATTACGGACATAATTAAAAAAAAAGACTATTATAAAAAATAATGATCTTATGATTAAAGCTCAATCATTGTGAATGTACACATGTTTTGAGAATATGAGTGGACTACCGACAGAACACTGGAAAATGGATTGAACAAAGACGGAAGAAATTTATTGTCAAAATTTTCATTACACTTTATTATAAATAAAAATAATAATTTAAAAATTTAAAAATGGTTCTGATTACGATTATTGAACTAAGACGGGAAGAAACTTATTATCAAAATTTTCATTACACTTTATTATAAATAAAAAGATATTTTATAAATTTTAAAATGGTTTTGATGAAGATTGAAAGACTTTATTATCACAAATTTGACAAGTTTTATTATTAAGAACAATATGTTACAAATTTAAACACTCTTTTAATAAAGAACAATATTTTATAAATTTAAACATTGTTTTTTTAATCATGGGAATCTTTAAGGGTATATTTTTTTTAATTATGGGATTTTTTCAAAGGTATATTTAATAGCTGCAAGTCAGATATATTAGTAATAAAGAAACCTACTCAGATATACTAGTACTTTGAGACTCAGAAAAAACCTAAGTTCAATGGGTAAGTCTACTTGTCATCTATCTTCAAACTTTATCACAACTTACTAATAAACAATTCTAATTTTATTTAATCGATTTTTACCATACAAAAATACATATTCTTAACTATAGACCAACTTAAATACAATTATAAATTTAAATACTGTTAATACTTTCTTAATAAATACCAAATGCATTCGTAGCAATCCACCTCTCGTTGCATAAGGTTAACCCGTCCCAGACTTTCGAAGGAGTTTTAGCCCGTCCCCCGAAAGTGTGATGAAAAATTACCTGTCCCAAAAAAATTAAATCTTGAATTTACCGGTCCACTAAGAAAGTCTAACTGAACATAAGAAGGGCAACTCTTATCATTGCCCGTCAATATCGATTTTTACTGGAGGTCCTGCACGCAGTGGACGGGTCACAACTTGCTACTGCGATCTTGGAAGTTTCTTCGCTCATCTGTCTCTGCGATGCTTTAAAAATAAGGTGCGAGAGATTTTCGAAATGATCTTGCTTTTCTTACATTAACTTAGAAACACGTTTAGGTTTTCATGGCGTCCTTGCTGCTCTTCTTTCAAAGAAACGGCGGCAGATATTCGATGAAGCGCCATGAATTCTGTCACATGACTTCCCGTAACCTGAATTCATCTTCGAAAACCCTCGGCCATGTTTCTGTCTCTGCATCGACGGCTCCTGAAATTCTTCAGGGAAAGTCCATCAACGCAACAAATAATTCTGCTGCCGTTCCCAAATTCGAAGATGTAGAAGAATCATACTCGGGGTTAACTACAAAGGAGCTAATCGCTTCGTTTTTGAATCTCCACATCGTTTCCTGCGATCCGATCGTGAATCTGGGCATGAAGGCGCTCAGATTGCCTCTGATGGAATATGCACCTTACAGACTTCCACTTCTCCAGGCCGTCAAACGGACGACGTTTTCTCATTTCTGCGCGGGAGAAACGGTTGCAGAGGCCTCCATTACATTGAATAGAATGCAGACTCTCGGTTTAAAGGGCATTCTTAATTACGGCATGGAGGACGCCACTGATAACACCGCCTGTGACGCCAATTTCCGCCAGTTTCTTACCACCATCGATTCAACGGCCCTGCTTCCGCCTGGATCCGTAAGTACTCCTTTCTAACTCCCACTAAATTATTTGTCCCAAGTTGCCAGCTAAATTTGGCGGGCTTGAATTTTGGTGTAACAGGTGAGTTTCGCGTGCGTGAAGATCACTGCCATCTGTCCACTCTCTCTTCTTGAAAGAATCAGCCACCTGCTAAGGTGGCAGCACTGCCTTCCTGATGTCACTCTGCCATGGAAAGCAGAGACTCTCCCAATTCTAGTTCCTTCAAGTCCCGTTCACCACACCTCCTCTGCACCTGAGCCATTGAGCCACGCCGAGGAAAACGACCTAAATTTAGCGGAGCAAAGGCTGTTTCAGCTCTGCCGAGCCTGCGAAGCCGTTTCGCTTCCTTTGCTGGTAGATGCAGAATATGTATCCGTTCAGCCTGCCATTGAATACTTTACTTACAGAGCCTTTTCAGAATTCAACAGACGACGGGAGCCTCTGGTGTATGGGACTTTACAAGCTTACTTGAAAGACTCATTGCCTCGTCTAATTCAGGCATCAGAAGCAGCTAAGAAGCAAGGCATTTCAATGGCTCTGAAACTTGTGCGAGGCGCCTACATCACAAGAGAAAGTGCTGAGGCAGAGTCATTGGGCGCACCTTCACCTGTACATTCTTCGATTAGAGAGACACACAGCTGTTACAATGGCTGTGCCTCTTTGCTGTTGGAAAAGGTTTCTAATGGCGAAGCATCCCTACTACTAGCTACACACAATTTCGAGTCCGGTAATCTTGTTCTTAGTGCTTCCTTATTATATTGTTAATCCGAGAAATTTGTTGAACAATACGGGTAATCTTGTTCTCAGTGCTTCCTTATTATGTTAATCTGAGAAATTTGTTGAATAATAAGGGTAATCTTGTTGTCAGTGCTTCCTTATTATGTTAATCTGAGAAATTTGTTGAATAATAAGGGTTTGATTTATTTATTGGTAATGGCTACCATTTATCAGTAAAATTGGCCGCTGCTAAGGCTGAAGCATTGGGGATTGTGAGAAAAAGTCAATGCGGGTTACAGTTTGCTCAACTGAAGGGCATGGCGGACAGTCTATCGCTGGGTCTGGTGAAAGCTGGATTCGAAGTAAGCAAATACCTTCCATTTGGACCTGTGGAGGAAGTGATTCCTTATCTCATCAGAAGAGCTGAAGAAAACCGTGGAATGCTAGCTACATCCTTTCTCGATATTCAGCGTATCAGGTTATTTTATATGATTAATAGTTTGGCATATAATATTACTTCCAGTTCTTAGTTCTGGCCCTTATTATTGTTATGCTTACCAATATCCTGTTGGGATTCTCGATTCATTTTGGCAGGACGGAGTTGAAGCAGAGGATCAGAAGTCTACAACTTTGATTGTGAGATACACAGTCCAACAGCAGCGTTTTCTCTAACTATACAGAGAAATGCTCTTCCTGTAAATTCTGAATTTGATAGAGCAAATGTCGATGTGAACACTGAAAATCAGTCACTCGGAATAAAGAAACAATGGCCATTTGTTTTCCAGTTGTATCCGTGATATAAAGGAAACTTGTGTTGTTTTTTGTATGGGCGCTCATAGTGCCAGTTCAGCTGAGATACTAATTTTAGTTTCTACGTTTTTTATTTTTTTAATAGCATATATATATACATTTTTAAGCTTATTTTGTTTAAAGTGTGGTTGGAAATTTAAAAAAAATCGATTTGTATGTGTTCTTTGTTTAAAGTTTGGTACGAAATTTAAAAGAAATTGCTTTAAATAGTATATATAATAAATACTAAAGCTTATTTTGTTTAAAGTTTGGATGGAAATTAAAAATAATTAAAAATAATTGCTTTAAATAGTAGTATATATAATATAGCTTATTTTGTTTAAAGTTTGGTTGGAAATTTAAAAAAATTGGTTTAAATAGTATGTATATAATATAGCTTATTTTGTTTGAAGTTTGGTTGGAAATTTAAAAAAAAATTGGTTTAAATAGTATATATATAATATTTTTAAAGCTTATTTTGTTTGAAGTTTGGTTGGAAATTTAAAAAATAATGGTTTAAATAGTATATATATAATATTTTTAAAGCTTATTTTGTTTAAAATTTGGTTGGAAATTTAAAAAAATAATGGTTCGTATGTTTTTAAATTTTTTTAATAATATATATAATATTTTTAAGTTTATTTTGTTCAAAGTTTGGTTGAAAATTAAAAAAAAATTAAAATGATATGAAAATTGCATTATTTTGGTTGTTATGGATTTAAAAATTCTATGGGAATTGTATTATTTGGTTGTTATAAAGTTTGGTTGGAAATTAAAAAAAAAATGTTTAAAATCTTATGAGAATTGCAGTATTTTGGTTGTTGTGGATTTAAAAAAACTTAAAATCACATTATGGGAATTATATTATTTGGTTGTTATAAAGTTTTGGTTGGAAATTAAAACAAAATTTAAAATCGTATGAGAATTGCATTATTTTGTTAAATGGATTTAAAAAATCTTAAAATCACATTATGGGAATTGTCTTGTAGGTTATATTATGATTTTACTGGAATTGTATTATCTAGTTGTTATAGGTTATTTAAGATGCTAAATTTAGTGATAAATTAAAAAATATAATTTAAATACTTTTAAATTTATATTTAAAAAAATTTATTTGAAAATAAATTAAAAAACATAATTTAAATACTTCTAAATTTAAATTAAAAAAATTATTACCTAGATCAAAACCCATAAACTATCTACCAAATATTGTAAAATCTATACCCATAAACTATCTACCAAATATTGTAAAATCTATAGACTACTTTTAAATTATCTACTAAATATGGTATAATGGAATATTGTAAATGGAATATTCTAAAATCCATAGACTACTTTTAAACTATCTACTAAATATTGTAATGTTTTTGGGTTTAAGGTATATTTTGTTTTTTAATTGAGTTTTAATATTTAGGAAAAAAATTTATAAGATTTATAAGAAAAATTTTAAAAAATCTAAAATATTTTTACAAATTTTGTTTAAATTTTATATTAAATTTAATGTTGTAAATTTAAAATATTAATTATTGAAGGTGTTTTTTTAAGGCTTTTCCTGGGCACTATTCCTGGATTCTGGTGTTGCTACCCACTCATTTTATGCCACAGTTTAGTTTTAGTCACTCCAGTCAATTCCTAATGCGGTTTAGTTCAGGGTTTAGGGGGCTTAGTTCTTGCGATGATCAAGCTTTAAATTTTCTGCTTTAACTGGTTCTCCAGGCCTTCACTTCACTTCAACATCGCTTTAGTTCATTATCGCTATGTTCCTAGCATGGTATGTTCATGGGATAAACCTACAGATTCATTCATGCTTTGTCCAGGGTTTCAACTCAGAGTTTTGTCCCAGTTCTCCACCTTGCCACGACCCTACTTTCTTCATACTTTGTCAAGTTTTTCCATTAATTCTTCACTTTTCTCTCATATCAAGTTGGACATCTTTTCAGTGTATCGACCTTGCTTCCCTATATTGGTTGATATGTTTATTTCTCAAATTCATAATTTTATCCAAGCATTTCAACTTCAGACCGCCTTCAAATTTTTTAGAATCAAACAAAGTTGGGCTTAGTGGTATGAAGTTTCATTAGAGAGCATTTCACAAGTAAGGTGAAACGTTTTATTGCTATGCTCGCAAATTACAATTTTTAGTTACATTGGTAGAAATTTCATTAATATTTCTTTCTAACTAATAGGTTGATAAAAATTGTACTGTTGTGTTTTCATGTATATTGTTTGTAATTGTAATTATTTGCAATGTATTTTTATAGATAATGTTTTTAATTATTAGACATGTTTAAATTTGTTTAGATGATAATTTGCTTGTATTTTTTATAAATGTTTTAATGGCTAAATACAACAACCAAAATTCTTCATGTCATCTTTTATAGATTCTTTTACATGCATATTGGAGCATTGTCAATTTGCAGGTTACTATTTCATGTTAAGTGATATATTCCTTTTGAAAAAACAACACCATGCTTTTGAAATGAGGTCTTAGGACTTTTTATGCTAGTTGGTTCCTTTAACAACATTTACTTTGAATTTACTTAAATGATGTGTTTTGATGTTACCTATGTTATGGATTTGTTAATATACAGTTTTGTTATTAGATTCATCTATATAAAATGTTTTTCATGAGTTATGGTCATCTAAAAGTATTTTTCATTTTGATGGATTTTTAAATTTTATAAATTTGAAAAATAAATCTGGAAAGACAACATTTTACATTTGAGAAATAATTTCACAAATTACATTTATCTAAATTACACAAATAAATTGACAATTTCAATGCTTATCTAATCTAATTATAATGTTTAAGACATATAATCCTGCTTGCCTATAAGAGATTCTAAAAAATGATATTGTTGGATTTAATGTATAAAGAGAATCAATAAAAGCATACTTGTATGAAAGCACCTCAACTTGTTTTGTGTTATTAGTTTAGTGGCATTGGAGGCCTAGGTTATGTAGGTGCATTTTACAGTTTGAAAAGTATTGACGTTTTTATTATTCTTTTGTTTTTCATTGATGTTTTAACATAATTTTAATAATGTTTTAGGGCTTGGAACATTTAGCCAACTTTGATATTGATATTAGATTTTATGCATGTTATTATAGTGTATCTAGCTTAACTGATTATGTATCTAACTTGTACTAATATAGGTGGTACCATGTCATTTCAATATTTTATTCATTGCATGTTTTTTGGTATATATTTTTTTCCATTTTTTTATTTTATTTTTTGTATTTTTTCTCTTTTAAATTAATAGGTTATGTGGACATATTTCCCCTCATTTCTTATGGTTACTTTATTCTATTTTTTGCTCTAATTTTGTATGTTGGAATGTTTGCAACAATTGTTGTTCTACCCATTGCCTTTCTTTCATTTTTCATTAATTTATACTTCATTTAGAAAAAATGAAAACATTTAAAAATCATACAAAAATAAAATAAGCTTAAGTTTACAATGCAGGATTTAGTAGCCACTTAAGCAAATAGTCTACTTTATATTTAAGAAGGAAGAATTAAGTAAAGAGTCTAGCTTTCCTTCTTTTTTTACAACTAAGAACAAACTAAATTTAACACTAATACAAATCTCCATTTATGCACGAGGTGATGTCTTGCTATTTCTCCTAGACTTCATTTTTATTCATCTTGTAAGTATTTCTTTTTGTACAAACCTTAGCTAGTTCTATTCTATAGAAGGTATAGATTTTGAGTAATTTATTTCATCAACAATCTTTAGCTATTAAATTTTTTTTCTATATCAAATTAAATGAATGAGGTAAACTACTCATGACATATCTTTATTGTCTTTAAGATATAGTGTTTTTTACCAAAACATACAGATAGATCTAAATATAAACTTAGCAAAGCTTCTATTACTATGCCTAAACTCCATTAGTTACTTACATTTCCAAAATTGAGAATGGTGTTACCCACTATGAAATTCTTTTGAGAAGAGTAGTGTGAATGATATGAGAATGGGATTTCAATTTCCATGTAATATGATGATTTGTTGTTTTTTTGGAATAGTGTTATTGAATTTGCCCATTTGATTATTAATAATTTTGAACAATTGGTATTCAGTTTTTTTGAATAGCTATAACAAAAACCTTTAATAAATATGCAACCATTTTTCCTTTTCGTTGTTTAAAACAATACAAAGTTCCTCTTCAAACAAGAATGTTGTTCATTTTCTTTTACTTACTTTGAAAGCTTAACATCAACTTAATGGTCATTTTACATAGTCAAAGGCTCAAGAAGCTTAACATCAAGTTGATGGTCATTTTACATAGTCAAAGGCTCAAGGATTAGTCATAATGAATTAGTTAGGTAAATGTAATAATGAAATTAATCATTAATGAGTAGCTGGGTAAATGTAATAATGAAAAAATAAAGAGTGAAAATGTGAAAAATTATTTTTGATGTAAATAGAAGTAGTGGAGTATTTATTGCTCACCGCCATTGGGTGTAGGATAAATAAGGAGTTTACGAAAGTTATTGGACATGTCTTCTTTGGTATTATTGTAGTGGGAATTCCCCCCCCTACTACGTGCAAAAACAACTACTCTAGATCATCCCAATCATAGGCTAGAGTTCACGATGCGAAGTATCTTTCAACCTCGATTTGCAATAACAATTTTTTTAATGTTTTTTATATTTTTTATTAAACTAACAAAAAGCAACAACAACATGCATACCTTTCTTTTAAGTGGTCCACTGCAGCCGTCTGAGGTAATGGTCCACTGGCTCCACGGTCTGGTTCTCCAATCGTCTCCACTAGTGGTTTTCAAATAGAGGGAATTTATCCAAATGGGTATGGAGCAAGCTCAACATACACCATGAGAATAATATGACAAAAAGTGGGAATAATTGCGAAAGGTGAAAAGATGACCAAAGGTGTGACAAAAAGTGTGTTTCGGGAGACCTTCACAATGTATTTATAGGATGATCCAAGGTTTTTAACCCATGGTATGTATCTATGTTTTTTTATCCATCCTCATTTTTAAGGTTTTTTGGTCCTTTTTGGAGAGAGTGGGGATAAATGACTATAAATTCTCAACTTTCGTTCATTTATGGGGAAGGAATAATAATGTTTTGAACCATATTTGGTGGAATTTTAGTTGTGAAGGTCAAAATGGAGGAAAAAATGGTGGTAATATGATGTATAATTATAGTTTTGACCATAGAGAGCTAGGTGAACAATTTTTGGTGTTAACAGGTTGCCCCCTAATGTGCGAGGGAAGGAGCTCATTGTATGGCCGATAGACATCACAAGATCAAAGGAAAATGGTGACAACGGTGGAGAGACTAGAGAGGACCGCGAAGGAGTGGAGTCTCATTCAAATTGCAGTGGATTTTGGTTTGTATTTCTTCTAAAAAATGGATGAGATACATATAATCTCAGACATGTATATGGATGAGGAGGGAACACCCATGCTCAAAAAAAGTCTCAAGATAAAACTGGGGATCAATGCTCAAACAATGGGAGTCTATCAATACATGGATACAATTGGTAGTACATTATGGTGGCCTCGATGGGAGGATGAATACAAATACTGATCTACAGAACTGGTACATAGGAACAATGGCACTCTTATAGAATGCAATATCACAACAACTAATGCTCTGCTAGAACTGAAGGTGTTAACAATGATATGGACTCAATGACTGATAGTCAGAATCTCTGTGATACAATAAACATAACCAAGTATTGTAGATACACGAAAGTAAGGCAATGAGGGGAATTCAAACACTATCTCCAACGCAACCCGAAAATCACAAGGGACATGAAATTGCATGGGTCCCATAATGGATTCACCAATGTGCTAAAGTCAGGTGACAACCAAGGTCTTCGAACAAATAATGAAGGAACCAATACTCTGTATGAATCTCAATGGTGCGATGATAGAGTTGAAGTCGAGCACGTGAGACACAACCAACCCAAAAGGCACTAAGGAATCCTTTCAAGTGGTCCAAGGAACTCATCAATGAGGTGGATGAAACCATGATACAGGGACATCTGGGTCTATCCTCTGGAATAGATGTGTTGATGTTGATAGAGGGAGACCTGAAACTAGAAAGGAAATTATGTTTCCTTTATAGAAGCATGAGAGGGATACACAAAGATGTGGAACAGTTAGGGGACTGACACACTGAATGGGGAAAACGGGAAAGGGAGTATAGGGGACTCAAACTTTCTTTGTTTAGAGTATGACAGAAGAGATGACCTGGCACCAAATGATACTGACTCATGGGGAAGGGATCATAGTTGTGAAACCTAGGAGATAACTACAATTGTATTATAGTTTGTTCTATTTTCGCCATTTAATAGAATATGCGTTTATTGTATCTCCATTATCTTTGCAATATAGTTTTGTTTATGATTATCTATATATTCTTTCATTTCGTTCACACATAAATCCATATTATTGCTATCAAAGCAATCTGCTCTTTGATTGTTTCCTGGTGCATGTCCCTGACGAGTTTTGGGTATAGAGAGTTTGGTATCGAACTAGTTTCATCACTCTTGTTGTCCCAAATGACCTCCCATGGTGGAAGAAAAGATAGAGTATGACAGAAGAGATGACCTGGCACCAAATGATACTGACTCATGGGGAAGGGATCATAGTTGTGAAACCTAGGAGATAACTACAATTGTATTATAGTTTGTTCTATTTTCGCTATTTAATAGAATATGCGTTTATTGTATCTCCGTTATCTTTGCAATATGGTTTTGTTTATGATTATCTATCTATTCTTTCATTTCGTTCACACATAAATCCATATTAGTGTTATCAGAGCAATCTGCTCTTTGATTGTTTCCTGGTGCATGTCCCCGACGAGTTTTGGGTATAGAGAGTTTGGTATCGAACTAGTTTCACTTGATCACTCTTGTTGTCCCAAATGACCTCCCATGGTGGAAGAAAAGAGAGACAACAGAACAACAGATCCTATCAAGTTGCTGCTCGAGGAATCCCTCAAGCAACAGAGGAATGAGATGATGGATAGTTTCACCCAAATCCTTCGACGAATACTAGCAGCGGCAAGTGCATCTTCAACAAGTAGCTATTTCAGGGATGCAAATCCCTTCAAGGTACAAGTTAAATTTGATATTCATTTATTTGAAGGCCAAAGCGATGTTGATGCCCTAGATCAGTGTGTAGAAGGAGCAAGTCGACATAAGTCGACTTGAACGAAGACCGACTTAGTCGATCAGCCGACTAAGTCGAGAGACCGACTACGTCGGTCGGCTGAGT